>JAYXIM010043019.1:0-25418 GCA_037575425.1 Anastrepha fraterculus
ATGATATTATATATTGGGTAGTCGAAAAAGTCTTTTCGTATTTCTAATCAAACTTCAACTCATTTTTTTTATATTTATAATGAACTTTATTAAGCCAAATATGTACCATTTTGGTCGACCACCTTTTGCCATTTTTCTTCTAGACACATTATTCCATCAGCGTAAAACTTTTGTGGTTTCTCGGCGAAAAACTGCGACAAGAAATTTGCACAGGCTTCTCTTGAAGCCAACTTTACTCCATTAAGGGAGTTCTGCATTGACCGAAACAAATGGTAGTCCGATGGTGCAAGGTCAGGGCTATATGGTGGATGCATCAAAACTTCCCAGCCAAGCTCTCCCAGTTTTCGTCGAGTCATCAAAGATGTGTGTGGCCTAGCGTTGTCCTGATGGAAGACGATGCCCTTTCTGCTGATCAGTTCTGGTGGTTTTTTTAACACACTTTTATTAGGTCGGGTTGTATGTATGTATGTATGTATGTATGTATGTATGTATGTATGTATGTATGTAACGGAATCTTTGAGCTTAATTTTCACTGGCTTCTAAACATCTGATCGACTTGAAATTTTGCACACCTATCAAGGACCGATGACAATGCAATAATTTGATAAAAGTTTTCCATTATCCTTATTAGGATTGCCAGGATTAATATTTTCTTTTTTTTACCAGTGGGCAAAAAGTAAGGTGAATTTGGTTGTAAAATGAAAAATCTTTTTGCATTCTTGTAAATCAGTTTCTCAGGCTCCCTCCACGAAATAAGTTCTTCATCCCGATTACTTCTTTATCACGGCCGATAACTGCATAGCTTTAGACTCACAGTCGATAAGAAAGGAATTAAATATAACACGAATATATCGAATCATTTATTCACTGACTGCAATGATAACAATAATTTTCATTCATAATAAACAAAAAATAGTTTAAAGAAACTAAAAAACACGATTTTTTGCTAATCGAACTAAAAAGTAGAAAATAAAAAATAGTTTAAAAAAACTAAAAAACACGCTTTTATTGCTAATCGAACTAAAAAGTAGAAAATAAATTTCAATGACAAAGAGACCTATAATGAAGTAATAGCAAATCGAACGATCAGTCATAGTCAACTACCTCAGAACAGAATTATAACAAAAATTAAGATACAAATAGAGTAATTCAAATTAGAGTTAAAAGCGTGGGATGCTTGATATAGTCAATATTACAATCATTCTATTGGCAACTACCTATGTACAGAGGGTTATGAAAGTGAAGCAAAATGCATCCCACGCTTTTAACTCTAATTTGAATTACTCTATTTGCATCTTAGAGTTTGTTATAATTCTGTTCTGAGGTAGTTGACTATGACTGATCGTTCGATTTGCTATTACTTCATTATAGGTCTCTTTGTCATTGAAATTTATTTTCTACTTTTTAGTTCGATTAGCAATAAAAGCGTGTTTTTTAGTTTTTTTAAACTATTTTTTATTTTTCGATTGCTTGCTTCAATCTCATCAGTAGTTGACAGTAAAGTGTAGAATCAATCGTTCGAGCAGGCTGGAGCAGCTCATAGTGGATGATTCCTTGCCAATCCCACCAAACACACAGCATAACCTTTTGAGGTGTCAATCCTGGCTTTGCGACCATTTGTTGAGCTTCACCACCCTTGCACCATGATCTTTTTCGCACAATATTGTCGTATTTGATCCACTTTTCGTCTCCTGGTACCATTCGCTTCAGAAATGGTTCGATTTCATTTCGTTTCAGCAAAGAATCGCAGATGTTAATTCGGTCCATTAAATTTTTCACAGACAATTCATGTGGTACCCAAACATCGAGCTTCTTTTTGTAATCAGCCATTTTAAATGGTTCAAAACCCTTTGATGATGAATATTTAGTGCCTTGGCAATGTCATGGTAGCTTATGTGACGGTCCTGGTCAATCTTTTCCATAATTTCATCGACTTTTTCAACGCTAGGTCGACCGGAACGAGGTGCATCTTTCACAGAGGTGCATTATTTCCAGAACGGAAGCGAGCGAACCATTGTTGTGCTATACGAACTGATACAGCATCGTCTCCGTAAACTTCACAAATTTCATTGGTGGCTTGCGTGGCATTCATCCCTTTTTTATACAAAAATTTCAAAATATAGCGAATTTCTTCATTATTTTTACTCATTTTTGAACAGCTATAACTTTTTTTGAACTTCTCCGAATTTAATTTTTTTTTGGTTACATGAAGCTTAAAATGTCACCTTTCTAACATCATATGGTATGACACAATGTGATTGGTAGCACTGGAGATAGATGACTCCAACGACATCTATTGACCAAATACGAAAAGACTTTTTCGACTACCCAATATATCGAAGAAAAATATTTCAAGGCGAATATACGAGTATGTAGTGAAATTTTAGGTCGAATAGTTCTGGAGAATATTTGAAGCCATTACGTCTGGCGTAACCAGGACTTCGAAGAAAACAGGGCATTGAGGCGCCTGTTGAGAAACTCAACGCTGCCTTAACTGAATGTTTCGAGTCAGGCTGTCCAATTTGACCTCTCCTTGACCGAACTCCCGTTCCTTGGTGGAATCGAGAGCCCCAGATGTTGAGGCAAGAGTCGAGAAAACTTTTAAAGCGTGCGCGTCGTGTTGATAAGAACTACAAAAAACTTATACGGGAATCGAAAAGAGCTTCTTATAGATAATTCTGCAGCGTTATTGAATCTGCGAGTGACACTGCGAAATTGGTTAGAATACTGAAAACAGAACCCAACTGCAAAGCTGGGGTCATTTAGAAAATCTGATAGCTCCTTCACGGAGAGGCAAAGTGAAACATTCAGCTTGCTAATGGAAACTCACTTTCCAGGTAATCAGATAAACATCGGCCGGCAACAGCCCCTATTGAAAGAGGCTGTTGTCAGAGCTGCTACACCTCCCGGCATGACTGGTACGTTACCAGCTTTGTGGTAAATGTGGCCGCCATTCGATCATGCCATCAAATCTTTTTGCGGCTACAAGTCGCCCGTACCAGATGGCATATATCCAGTCATGTTGAAGGAAGGCGCAGAGTCAGTGAATGCAGCCTTGAAGAAAATTTTCACTGCACGCCTGTCACTGGTCTATATACCGCGCTCTTGCACTGCTGAGAGATGCTTACACCAGCCTCAAAAGCTTTAGACCCAACAGTATGACTTTTTTCATGCTGAAAAGTCTCGAACGACTGGTGGAATTGCGCATGCGTCAGAAATCGCTGAAGGCTCACCCTCTCTCTCCATTTCAGCATGCCTATCAAAGCGAAAAATCCTCCGAGTCGGCACTGGAAAACCTTGTTGCTAGGGTAGAGCTGGCCATCAACTGGAGGAACTACGCCATGCGCATCTTTTTAGACATAGAGGGGGCATTTGAAATGCCACTTTTGACAGTATGTGTAGCTCTGCTAGTAGGCACGGCGTTGACCGGGTGCGAGTGAATTGGATTCGTTCAATGCTGGCCTAAAAAATCGCTACGGCGCGAGCAGAGGAAGATCTGCTGGTGTCATCCGGGGTTAATAGAGGTTGACCACAAGGCGGTGTGCTGGTGCATGGTGATCGATCATCTGCTCTGTTTGGTAACATGCCCTTCGCTTATGAACATCATATCCAAAGCACTGACAGCCTTCTGGCAGTGCAAGGGCGTATTTTAAAAAACGTGGGGTCTTTCTCCTAGCAAGATTCTATGGATCTACATGGCTATTGTAAGAGCAACTATCACCTATACATCATTGGTCTGGATGAAAAGACTCTCTCTCGTGGGAGTCAGAAGAACCTTAGAGACTACAACGCGCTGTGGCAACCTGTTGCACCGGGGCTTTTTCGATTACTTCAGGCTCGGCATTAAATGCTCTGGTTAGTCCGCCACCACTTGATGTTTTCATCCAAGCAGGGGTCCCGGTGGTCTAGAATTTTCAAAAAATCGATTTGTTTTTTTGATATTTCGAAAGTATAGGCTTTTTAGAATGTAGGTACTGACAGATTTTTGGAAATTCCAAGTGTTTTCGGTTTTACAGCCGTTTTAGCAGGTAGAGTCAGATTCGTCACGTGGCATCAATGGTCGCCTCATCCACTCTCAAAACTTTAAACTCAATTATCTCAAAACGACTTTTTTCGGCCTTGTGTTGTTAACAAAAAAAAAAAAACTATTCAACCGAGTCCTCTGAAATTTTAATATTTTGTTCACAACATCACTGGCTATCGCCCGTACTTCCATCATATTATATTATTATTTCAATTATTTCATATTTTTTTATTAAAAATCTGAAAAACACCCGAAAGTGTCAAATTCAAAACCGCGCCACTTTGTGAATTTTTTGTTTTTTTTATTCTAGTGCGGGGCACAGCGCTCAGTCATACTGATTAATAATTTTTTGGTTTTTGTGTTTCAATGAAATAGAAGAGTTAAAATGGACAACACCGTCTATGTCAAATTTTTCGGGAGGGTCAACTTTAACGCCATTTTTAAATTATTAAAATGAAAAAAAAAATTTTTTTTAATTTTTTGAAATTTGGTTTTTTCATTTTTGTATGTAATAGAAATTAATGCTATGCTATCCAAAAGACTGCATACCATGGATAGAGAAAACGATGAAGGAGTCAGGGTTGAGCTTAAGAAGGCTTACCCACAAGGCGGTGTACTCTCTCCTCTACTTTGGTGCTTCGTGGTGGACTCGCTTCCCAATGATCTGCAGGAAATTGGACAAATCCAAGCCTACGCAGGCGATGTGTTATATGCAATAAAACGCAGGTAGCTCTAAATAAGATTGAGTATTGGTGCGAATTGCATGATCTTTCGGTGAATCCTACAAAAGATACCTTAGTGCTTTTCACTTTGAAATGCAATATGGAAGGCCTGTTACTACCCATATTGAAAGGGGTAACACTGCAACTGTCTTCTGAGGTTAAATATTTAGGAGTAATCCTAGATAGTAAGCTTACCTGGAAGAAGCACGTCGGGCAGAAGGTCCCTCGCACACTAAAAGTCTCCTGGCAGTGTAAGAGAACCTTTGGCAAGACATGGGGTCTAAGACAGGCGATAGTACACTGGCTGTACATCACCCTGATTAGACCCATTATTATATACGCCTCTGTAGTATGGTGGAAAGCCACAATGGTTAATTCCAGAGTAAAAGCCCTAAACAGGCTACAGAGAAGTGTGTGCTTGGGTATCACAGGCGCCATGAGTACGACATTTGGTGATGCCCTTATTGCCATTCTGAACTTGCAACCTCTAGATCTTCAAATTCGAAAGGAAGCAATGAAGGCGGCGTACAGGCTCAAGGCACGCCTGTGGTCAGCATATGGCTCCCATGGGGGTCGTCGACAGCCCGATATGCCCATCATAGGATATTAGGTTGCGATATACTGAGTATGGACAAAGTTCAAACTCTTCCTCTTCCGGATCTCTTAAAATTCATCAATGAATCTAAGAGATTTGTGGAAGAGTGACCTCAAAATAACTTATCCGTTTCACCATCCACTTTTTATCTTTCCTATTTCTATTCTTTCTACTGGTGTCTATCCGGGTGTAGTAGAGTGGTCTACTGACTGAGTGCTTGGACTTATCCAACCTCCCACAAATCTAATCTAATCTAAATAGAAATTAAAAAAAAAGGCTAAAAGATTTAAATATCGTTTTGCATTTTTTTTTTGTTCTAAAAAAATTCTGAAAATATCCTGAATTTGCCAGCACTAGACCACCGGGAACCTGTAAGAATCTGTTTTCGACATTCAGTTTTCATTCAGTTTTATGTGCCACATTCTTTTCCATTGCGTTATTCCATCAATCGATGCTTATAAATTTTCTGTTGATTGCGATTTTGTTGGATTCAGGGTGGGACGTCTGCATTAATTTTCTGTATGTTTAGCCATGCTTGCCCACGCTTTATTCGAAAATACCGATCATTGATATAGGCTTCTAGTAGATCCGTCAACTGCATCGGAAGTGTTGTTTTAAGATCGTACTTTGGAGTGGAGTAATGACCCATTTTAACTTGCCCAATGCGCTAGATGTCAGGTGATTTAAAACTTCAGCTGTTATCAGGTTGAAACCGAGGTTTTTCCTTATTTTCAGCTTAGAGATTTGAGAAGTTATTTCAAAGAGCGTAACTGGTAAAGCTTTGTAAAATTCTTGAACAACAGGAGGTGAGATAAAGCAATACAATATTTCATCAGAGTGAAATATCCTTTGAAGGTGCTGCGCGAAAACTTAAGCCTTCCTGATATGGATTTTTGCCCAAACTTGAGCGTTACTTGATCTTTTCTAATTAGAGAATGGTGGATGATTGGTTTCTTTATGTTCATTGTGGCTTTGCGAACAGAATAATCGGCTTTTGTGTTCTCGTAATTCGTGTTTGAGCAGCTTAGTTAATTTATTACGCTTAGTCTTTAATGGGGGCATTTTTTTGTTTGCCAAGTTTCCTTATTTTTCTTTTTTTTTGTTAATGAGGCACATTATTCCATGTGGTTGAGTACTTAACCAATCAGATTTCTGTAACTGCGTTGTAAAGGCCATTCATTCCTTTTCGATGCCATCAGGGATGTCCATTGCTTTATTCTTGCCTAAAAAGTTGTTTGTCTTGTGCTTGAACAACTCACAATCTGATAGTTTACAGTTATTTTAATTTGTCTTTATTTCACAGCTGATAATCATAAAAAAGTAAATAATAAATAATAAAAGTAAATAACGTAAATAATATTAAATAAATAACATTATAATAAAAATGAATTCAAAAAATTTAAAGAAAAAATTTTAGTTTTGAGTTCATTCAATGCGGAATATTTCAGAATAAAGTTCTTTAAAGTCAGTCTTTATACCAAAAAAAATGTGTAACAAGTTTTAATGACAAAATATGATTTACAACTTTTTCATTTTCATTTTTTTTGGAAAAAGCTTTCAAAATTTTTTTTTTGTCATTGCCCCCGGCGGACTTAATTTTTAGTCCTTCCTATTTTTCCATTAATAACTTAGAAAATTCTTTTTGGAAAAGGTGTAAAAAAATTTTTTGGAAAAAGTTTATTCAAATTTTTTATTTGTATTTTTTTTTTTGTCAACTACCAGCATGGACCTTTTTCTTATTTTTCCATTTATAACTTAGACACTTCTTTTTAGAAAAAGTGTAAAAAAGTTTGTTCATAAAAGTTTATACAAATTTATTTATTTTTTGTTAACACCCCGCACGGACGGACTTACTCTTTCCTATTTTTCCATTAAGCACTTAGAAAATTCTTTTTGAAATAAGTGTAAGAAAATTGTTTGGAAAAAGTTTATACACATTCTTTTTGTGGACTTTTATTTTATAATATTTTTCCATTAATAACCTAGAAATTTCGTTTCGGAAAAATTGTAATAAAATTTTTTGGAAAAAGTTAACACAATTTTTTTGTTTGTGGAATTTAATTTTATTTTTCCATTAATAACCTAGAAATTTCGTTTTGGAAAAAGTGAAATAAAATTTTTTGGAAAAAGTTTTTTTTTTTGTGGACTTTTATTTTATAATATTTTTCCATTAATAACCTAGAAATTTCGTTTCGGAAAAATTGTAATAAAATTTTTTGGAAAAAGTTAACACAATTTTTTTGTTTGTGGAATTTAATTTTATTTTTCCATTAATAACCTAGAAATTTCGTTTTGGAAAAAGTGAAATAAAATTTTTTGGAAAAAGTTTTTTTTTTTGTGGACTTTTATTTTATTTTTCCGTTAATAACCTAGAAATTTCGTTTTGGAAAAAGTGTAATAAAATTTTTTGGAAAAAGTTTTTTTTTGTGGACTTTTATTTTATTTTTCCATTAATAATTTAGAAATTTCGTTTTGGAAAAAATGTGAAAAAATTGTTTGGAAAAAGTTTATACAAATTTGTATTTGTTTTTTTTTTCTTGTCAATTACCCGCGCAGACTTTTTTCCTATACGTATATCCATTGATAACTTGGAAATTTTTTTTTGAAAAAGGTGTAACAAATTTTTTGGAAAAAGGTTATACGACTTTGCGTTTTTTTTTTTTTTGTTGTCAACACCACGCGCGGAATTTTCCTCATTTTTCCATTGATAACTGAAACTATACTGGAAATTCCTGAGAGTTTCATAATGGGATTCCCATAACTTTACGAGTTAATCGCAAATACGTACAGCGAGCAGAATCATTGCAAAATATTGCAACGTATAAGTACATCAGAGGCCTCGAAAGTCTAGCGTAAGTGCTCGAGCCTACCATCCTAGAGATTGTGAGTTCGAATCCCACATAGAGCACGGTCCTCGATCTTTTCCAAATTTACCTACTTTCCCTGTTTCTAAAAAAAAAAAACAAAAAAAAATCTCATTCCTCCACCCCAAAAACGTTCATCCTCCCGCACAAAAGTCTGCGCATTATTTGCATTGTAGTTACTAAAACAAAGAAAAAACACACAGTTACACATTGCATCAGTGGCGCCAGCAAGAGGAGGGGGGCAATCGCGGTAATAGCGCAGTGAAGTCCTCAACCATATGTGCGATCCTTCTGGCAGAAAAATGTGAAGCACAGATGCCGCTGCAAGCAGTAAGAAGGCGTTGTTTTTAAACAGCGACAGGAGGGCATTCCCACTGTTTAGGACTGGTAGCGGCAGGCTGTCTGAAATCAAAAATGGATTAGCGAAACCAATGTAAGACTGAGTCTTTTCGAGGCCCTATGCTCCCGAGTAGAGTGAACAAAGAAAAAAAAGGGCATCAGTAAACAAAAAAACATTATATTTCCTTCTGAAACATCACAAAAAAAAATGTATTTAATGTTAAATTGAACGGATGTTGTTTCACTTCAAACAGACTACCTATACCCAAATTTTAAAAATTTGATAAATCTCAAAATTATTTCACTTGTCAGTTGACTTCTTATCACACTCAAATCTACAAATAAACCAATTATTGAAAAAATTTGGGCCAATATTCAAAATACTGGAATCACTTGACACCGAATTGCTCTACTGTAAATCTTTTCGTTTGATGTCCGAATTGCCATTTGCTTGCTTTTCGGTTTGCAGTGGCGAACATAGTACATACATACATGTCACAAATTTTAATAGTTGTGTATGAGCATATTTATTTTAATTTTTAGCTCTAACCTTTAACAACAGTTTTATTCTTGAAATGCAAAATGGTGCTCAATTTATCTGAATAGAGTGCCTTTGAGGCCGGTCACGCAGAAAATAACAAAGAACTTTCATTTATTTTAATAATTTCGGAAATTCTAACCTTCACAAATATGAATACCATTTGTAGTTGATTGCCTGAGTGGCAAGGGAAAATAATATTGCTATTTTTTTTTTTATTTTTTTTTCGTGTCAGGACAAAGTTGCTTATTTTTTATACCCGATTGTTTGCTGTGTCACGGCCTATTTCTGGCAAGGGGCAGCAAGTTCACTACTTTGTAGAATAGTGTAGTTGTAGGTTCGCCAAGAATACAACGTCATTATTGGTTCATAATACGTTTTTAGATTTGCTGCCTCTGGAGTAAACGATCCAAGAGGAGAAAGCAATGAAAACGACATGGCAACAGAAGGTTAGAAGGTTAACAGAGTAGCACCATTTTTTTTTTCTTTGTTATCTAATGACAAACTGATACCTGGACACTTTTTTGGACGAAAGAAGGTTATATCATTAGCCTCCGTATAAGAGAGCAAGGGAGCAATACGGACAATATCTTGATGAGCTTGTTAAAAACTTTTTGCGCAGATGACTAAAATACTAAAAAATGGCTCCAATGTACCAATGAGTGTCATTAGGACAGTAACTATAGATGCAATTAATGAAAAATGGACTTTCCTTGCACTTTGGCCATAAGATTTTTTCGTACCGCGTACTCATCACAGTACCTCGTCCAAATTCAGCGCTCTCAATAATCTTAAAATGAAGCAGAGTTGGGCAAAGTTTATGCACCTTACTTCTCACCGCACCCGAACGAAATGTCTACTTCTCTTCTTGTATCTCATTCCAGAAAAAGGTGTACTGGAGTTTCCGGCGATTGGTTGTAGTAACGATAGGAGTCTGGCAATCATCTATTTAGCCTATGCTGATGGCTAAACAGGCTGCAGTGGCCTGTAAGAGTGCGCGTGAGCATTCTTCGTTTGTCCCTTGGAGGAGGTTATGAGAGCTTAAGATGCTCTACTGCCTTATATATAATGACAACGAACTGCAAGTCTTTGCAATACTTAAATTAGTAGACTGAGCGCACGAACGTCACGGCGGCATAAAATCAAGATCTGTGGTGACAACCAGGTTGCTCTAACGGTCTTAGAAACCGCTCGCACTTTTTCTAAAATAGTCCAGGAATATAAGTTGAACTCTGTAGCAAGACGGAATAAACTCGAACTTATGTAAGTACTTGGACATTGTGGTATTCGTGGTAGCATACGAGCTGAGGAATTTCTGAAACAGTTGTTCTTGGCAGCGCTCATTCAAGCGGGATCAACTTTAATACCGATCATAGCGAGACATTAAGTCAGTAGCGTAATAGTAACATCTGCAAAATAACCAATACTTCATAAAAAGGTCTGAAGGTAGCAAAATTCTCTGTCAGACAGAGAAGCAGAGTCTTACAAGCAAAAGTTACTAGAAGCCCACTGCAAACTAGTTACAGCACATAGTCGATGTGAACGACATATCTTCACCATCATCGATAATCTTTATGTACATCCTGTTTGGAGGATTTAGATAGTCAGCAGCACTTTTCGTGATGCTATCCGGCTTTCGCCACATTTCGATGATATATTTCTGAGTCGCATGTATTGAGAATGAATGAGCTTCATTGTTTTCCCTACGGCTAACTACAAATATTTATAAAATAATCAGAGAAGTTTACAGAGAGGAAATTAATTCTTTACGATCCTCTACAGTATTCTTATGTCATTACCATCCTCTCTCTTAGATTTAAAGTGCAATGGGCAATAATGTTTGAGCGCTCGCAAAATGTCCAGTCATCAATAATTCCATTATAAATTCCGTTAGATATAAATAAAAATATGCGCCATTTTTTGTTTTGCTGTTAGGTGCTTGGCCGAGCTTCTCCTCCTATTTGCCTATTTGTTGTGCGCGTTGTGATGTTGTTCTGGAAGTGGAGGGACCTGCAGTTTTAAGCCGTCTTCGAACGGCAGATATTTTTTATGAGGGGTTTTTTCATGGCAGAAATGCACTCAGAGGAAAAATTTGTGGTATTATTTTTAAGGCCCCTTTCTGGCCTAGAGACGTGAAAATTGAAGAAAAACAATCGGTATCAATTGAATATCGTTTTTATTTATTAGATCAATTCTTTATTTACAAAAAATTTTTCAATGAGAATAATAAAAAAAATTGCTTCCCCTGACGTAACACATGCCACTTGCGTAATTGATTGGGCTGCTCAGCTACGTCTGAAAAAACAAAAAAATGGTCGATTATTCATCAAAAGATATCTCGCTATAATGGGTAGCAGATTTACAAAAAGAAAAAAAATTCTAAAAATTTATCTGCTTTTTTTCACGTTTTCGCTTTAAAAAAAATAGAAAAATTGAAAATAAAATTATAATTCTGCTACCCGCGAGAGCCACTAGCCTAAAAATTCAAAGCAATCGGTTGAGTACTTTTTGAGAAATTACCAACGCCAACTCACAAAAAATAGTTCTGCGAAAAACACGGTTAAAGTTTCAAGTGCAAAACTTTAGTAAATAATCACTACTTGCACTCAATCTGCGATTCCAGCTTGATTTAATATTCCCTCAGCTTTCTCGAATGCCTCATTTTTAGCATCCTTGGCTTCTTTTTTCGCCATTCTGGTCTCTATTGAGTATTCTGAGGCACTAACGTCAGCTTGGGCTACGCGCGTGGCATCGCATTTTTTGGCCAATTCTTCTGCTTGCTGGCCTATAGACACTCCCATTGTGTCCAGGCTTCGAACTCTCACTGAATGTGCACACAGCAGAATATGTAGCGATGTTCACAATATTTCGTCCACAGAAGACATGTTTGGGAGCCAATTACCACACACACGAGTTAAAACTCTCGTTATTATTTTGTGTATTCGCTCCTAAACATCTTCTAAGAACATCATCGCTGGTGAGATCTTCATAAATTGGTTTGATAATCATCTGGACGTCCTCATCTAATGCAGGTGGATGGACAAAATCTTCGCCTTTGGCTTGGGCTTGCTGCTATTTACACCATGACTCAGATCCGGCTGGGCAATAGTCGTGCTGTGGACGATCGTCAGTTGATGCCTTATGATAAAACGTTACCCACACCTCGTTTCTCATACCTGTAGCTTCAACTGAATCTGTATTTCGTTGTATTGCCAGACCATAATACAATGAGAGGTCAGCCATTAACTTATTCGCTAATTGTGCAGATTTTATTTTTGGAAGTGACTTTGATTTTCCCATACTCGATGATTAACTGTCCGTCTTTCCTGTTGCTTCAGTCTTCAATATTTTCCTCGAATGCGTAAGCGTCTTCTTCGCATCTTTGAGTCGTCTTGGTATCACCAATGTACTGAGCATTTTTTACTCTGTACAACGCCTGCGACCTCTGAAACATCTCAATCACCCCATCTACTTCCATTGTTCGAGCATCACAGATCTCTTTGTGATCTTCGTACCAGGCGTCGGACTCAATAGTATCTTTTTTATTTTTCCACGGTTCACACGCTTTTCATTTACTGCATTTTACGACGACATGAAAAATTTTCTTGGTATTTTTCCAATTAAGGAAACAACGCCCAGAAGAAATGAAAACCCTCGTTTCGCCCATGATTCATCGCTGGTAACAGTAAAAAGATTTTCCTCTTTTCCACATTCCACATTTGCTGACTTTTCCTCATCCACAGCTTTCCTCATGGCCATCTCTGCTACTGTCATAGCAGCCAAACGTATGTTTTCCACAATACTTTGTCAACCAACGGACAATAGTTTATTAAAATCTCTTTGCACAAACATTTCACTTGGGGTTTAAAAACATGACCACGTTGTCCATGTATCAGGAAAGTAATGTCACCTTCTTCTTCTCTCATCTTTGCACTTCAATAAACATCAAGAAATAAAATTTGTTTGAGCATCCTATTGTACAGAGAAGGTTATCCTAGTTACTTAAAAACATAATTTCCGACTTATTTGGTTTTGTAACATGATACCCAAAATTATCCGCTTACAAGATATGCGATTTCAAACTTAAAAAAAAATGTATTTTGCTTGATCATACACTTTGTTTTAAATACTAATTTAAGAGCACAATTTTTACTGTTTTTTCCACTCGGGAGCATAGGGCCTCGAAAAGACTCTGTCTTGCGTTGGTTTCGTTAATCTATTTTTGATTTCTGACAGGGTAGGTGATTAGCCTGCCGCTACCAGTCGTAAATAGTGGGAATGCCCACCTGTCGTTGCTTAGAAACAACGCCTTCTTACTGCTTGGAGCGCCATCTATGTTTCACATTTTTCTGCCAGAAGGATCACACAGATGGTTGAGGACTTCACTAAATTTTGTGTATCTGCGCTATTATCGCGATTGCACGCTTCCTCTTGCTGGCGTCACTGTTTGTAGTTAAAGGGTTTTATCTTTTCTGCCACTGCTCCGCTCTTGCCAGGACACGATATTGCCATCCAAACTCCTATTTTTTTGGATGTATGGCAGACTTGAAATCTACAACCAATCACAGTATTTTATTGTTTATCCGAGAGACGAAGTGGACATTGTGAATTAGAGGAAGAGCTTGAGTCCAAACTAGAGTTATCACAATGGGCATCCCGGCATAAGTGGGTCCCCTTTTACATCTTTATGAAGAGTGGCAACCACCGTAACCTCGTTTAACCTAAAGAGTGTGCCTATCAGCACAAATAACCAGCTAAATTTGAGCTAAGGCCTGACTGCTAAAACTTTCTGCTTCGTAAAATTTTGTATTTAAAACTTTCCACTAAGTGTTTTCTACCTCATATCAATAAAAATATTTTATTTTTTTTGTATGAAATTTATTTGACAAATTATTTTCGAAGCTGGCATGCCTTCTGAGCTTTTTCCTATGATTTTCGTTATAGCCTTCAACAAACCTTATGGTTTATGGCTTCAATCTCCCCCATGATAGCTTCATTTCAGGATACTCTCAACTTAATGTTGCAAGGCCATTTTTACTGCGCATTTATCCTTCCGGAACGAATTCGTGATATGCCACACCGTAACTGCCAAAGAATATGGAATGAAGCGTAGAAGTTGAACTGAATAAACTAATTTTATCCGCACATCTTGAAAAATAAAAGAAATTAATTAAATATTATCCATATAAATAAATAAACATATTTGCAATACCTTACGTATAAATACTTGCTCATTCCTACGAGGGCACTAACAAAAGTTCGTTAAGTCGATGGTATTTTTTTCAAAAATTCTAAATAAAATGCCTATTACTTTTTTATAGTCTTACAATTTTTCGTCTAAAATTTCAGAAAAATTGCTTGGAATAGAGAAGAGAAAACCTAAAATAGTTGATGCGATGTCGATAGAAATTCCTCCAGCCATGCAGCAGGAAATTTAGTACTCAAAACTTTACAACTTTCGACGTCAACTCAAGAAATGGAAATTTTGAATGAGTTCCAAACGGCATGTAAAACGGGCACTCCATCTCTTAAGATTATTAGTAAATGATATCAAAGATTCCATACTGGACATTTTTCTGTGGGGGATGAGCTTCGAGAAAGACGGCCAAAGTCATCGACCGACGAGATAAATATGACCCTGGCCGAAAAATTGGCAGAGGCCCACGAATGATACAGGAAATGATTGGAGAACTAGGTTTGAGTGCTATGGTAGTATGGCGAATATTGCAAAACGTTTTGCAATACACAAAGAAATCTGCTCGATGGGTTTCACAAAATTTGAATGGTAGTCAAAAAGAAGGTGGAGAAAATTTTGCTAAATATTAAAAAAAAAAATAAAACATTTACTATGGTCGTCACTGATGCCAAAGGTTGCTTTATAAGTATGGCTAGGAAACTAAAGTGCAATCTATGCTATGGAGCCCGAAAGGAGCAAATTCATCTGTGAAAGCCAGTTGAGAAAAGTCAGCAACAAAAGTGATGATTTCGATTTACTTCATCAGAGCAAAAAATCTTGCTGTTATTCCATTAGATTCATTTCAGATAGTAACTGCAATTTGATATACTGAAAACCACAAATTTTTAAACATTTCTTAAAAATAGGAAGCACGAGGAGCTGCGTCGTCACTTCTTACACCACAATAATGCGCCAGCTGCACCCAGTTCTTTGCTAAGGAACGGAGTTTTGGACAATAAGTGGAAACGACAAACACAAGCTCCAATTGTTCAAGAAAAAATGTTTGAAGCAAAACTTCGGCGTAGTCAAAGAGAACAGCGACTGCTGGGTAAGATGGAACCATGAATTGTTCCAACTGATAAGAGGGAAAATGTTGTGCGGTTCATAAAAGCTCAAAGACTAAGATGGCTAGGCCATACCATGAGAAAGGACCACACGAGAACTCAACGAAAAGTAATTGAGGCTAAAACTTTTGCAACGAAAGCCCGAAACAGACCAAAATAAAGATGGGTTGACGAACTAGAAAGAATTTAACGTAAACAACTGGAAGGCATCAACCAAGGGTCCGGGCAAATGAAGACATTTTGTGCAGCAGACCAAAACTCGCACAGAGCTGTAGCGCCAAATGAGGATGAATGCGCCAGCTCACACTGCTGAAATGTTAAGTAACTTCATGACGCTTTCTGGTAGTGAATACATTTGTCTATCGCCATATTCTGCAGATCTCGGGCACTACGATTTCTGGTTATTAACAAATATTTGAGCGGAAAAGCCTTTGGTAGCAATGAAGAGATAAAAAATGTAGCTAATGCTGAACTAAAAAAGCAATAAAAACGCGATTTTGAGCACTGTTTTTAACAGGATATTTAAAGATTAAAAAAATTTAGTAAAATTGGAAAAAAATATAGTAAAATGTAATTAGTAAGAGTAAAAAATTATGAAGATGAAGGGGGCAGATACCTGTAAACGGCCATATTTTCCCTGATTTTCATTAAAATTATTTAAAATGAAGAAAACTATATATTTTTTTCACAATTGGCTCGCAGTTTATTTATATATTAAAATAAGATTTTTTTATTTTTTTTTATTTTAATCACTTAAAATGGCGGATGTACACTCAATTCTTCCAGGAGGGTCACAGCGGGGCTTCTCAATCGGCGGGCATTGTAGCATCGGCGTCAGTGACCTGAATACAAAAAACGAAAATTTTCATAATTTCTATACGAATTAAACAAAAATGAAAAAAAAAAAAATCGCGGAATAAAATGCCTCAAAAAAAACAAAATGAATTTTGGGCAGATTTTCCTACTATTTTTGCTTCGAAAAAATAATTTTTTCCAAAAATTTTCGAAAACTTGCAAATTCACATAGAAAGTAATATCATAAAAAGATGTGTGCCAAATTTCAGGGAGATCGATCAATAACTTTTCGAGTTATCGTGTACGCCAATTCGAAAAATATAGTTTGGGAAAAACGCGTCTAAAGTTTGAATACAACGTAACTATACCTCTCCCAGCGCTCGAACGCAAAGAATAGAGACGTAAGGGTGACGATCTATAATATAAGAAATACTTGAATTTACGTTCTAAACATTTTTTTACATATTCTTAACCCTAGACGGGTGTTCTTCGTCGTTTCGACGACGGACGATTGCATTTATCTGCTTATCATAATTTCCGTTCATTGTTTTTCTTTAATTTTTCGTACAGCTTTAGTCGTTGCTGAGCTTTAGTTGTGAGCGTACGTTCATCTGTGCTAGTTGCTTGTTTTAAAAAATTTGCGTCATCAAAACGAAGAAGAATGTCTTTTGAGTGACTTTTGCAATAAAATAATATATCGCTTTTAGGATTTTTTTTGCCTTAAAAGCTTTTATATAATTCAATTCGACCTGACAAAACAAGCCTTTTTAAATGACGTGGAAATTGAAAAGTTTCTTGCTGAGGACGATGACTTAATAGATTCGGATGAAGATGATTATACCTTTGGCGAGTTTGAGACAGACTTGGGCGAGCTAAGGGACGAAGAAAATTCTTCTGAAGAGGTTTCTGCAGACGTAGACGATATCCCGTTTAATTTGTTGCTTGAAAAGTCATTATGTCAGACTTCTTTCTCAAAAACCATATTACGTGGAAAAAACCGTCAAAAGTGGTCGACGCAAAAAGCTACGTCTCATAGATATGGACAATTGTATGCCAAGTACGTGGTCCTACTCGCTTGTGCAAAAATATTTTAGATCCACTACAAGTTTTCAGACTTTTTATAACAGAAGAAATTGTTGAGTGGACCAACGTGAAATCAGCACTCGATCGCGTATTAATTCCACTGAAGCGGCACGAAGAAAAGATACAAACAATGAGGAAATTGAAGCTTTGATCGGTATGTTAGCTTTAACAGCTGCCATGAGGGATAACCACCTCTCGATTGCAGAGTTATTTGATCAGACCTACTCTGGATCAAAATACCTATCCACAATGACTCATAACCGATCCAAATTTTTAATGCCGTGCTTGCGGTTTGATAATAAGGCAGTACGCCTAGGTCTGATAGCAGACAAATTTGCTGCGATAAGAAAGGTATGGGAGAATTACACACCAGGGCTCTATATAAACATTGACGAACAGTTAGTTCCATTCAGAAGTAGATGTGGTTTTAAAATGTACATACCAAACAAGCCTGCAAAATATGGGCTCAAAATAGTAATGATGTGTGACAGTGGAACAAAATACATGGTAGACGCTAAACCATATTTAGGAAAAGGATCAAGCGATTCTAATTTACTTCTTGCAGAAAACTTTGATAAAGAGCTATCAAAAATCATCTACGGCACAAATCGAAATGTAACCGTGGATATTTGGTTCACTTCAGTCTCTTTAGTTAAATCTCTTTCAAAAGAACCATATAAATTAACATTGGTTGGAACATTGCGATCGAACAAAAGAGAGAAAATGTGGCACTTCAATGTCCGCCTATTACAACTAACTGACGCTCTTGTCATATAAGCCAAAACTAAACAAAATAATTTACTTGTTGTTCTCATGCAATGAAAATGAAACTCTGAATAGCATGACAAAGAAGCCACATATGATCGAGTTCTGCAATTCAACAAAAGTTGGTGTAGACACCTTCGACCAAATGTGCAGCGTAATGAACTGCCCTCGAAAAACCAACCGCTGGCCAATGGCAGTATTTTTTGGTATACTCAATATGGCTTATGTAAATAGTTATATACACCCATAATATGTTCCAATTAGGACAGAAACCACTTAGTCGCAGAAAATTTATGAACGGTTTACACTCTGCTTTCTTTCAAAAACACTTATATAAAAGACTTAATGTGGTAACTTTAAAAACGGCAGCTCGACAAAATATACAAAGCGGACTAGTTCAACATCATGAGAATGCAGAAAACAGTGGAGAGGCATCAGCAAGCAAAAAAAAGAAAGACTTGCGCGATTTGTCCATCATCCAAACATCTAATGACCAAATCTTCAAGCGCCAAATGTCAAAAAAGCTTGTGTGGGGAGCATAAAGTTTATCTCTTTGCCTCATGTGCAACATAATGTTAAAGACTGATAAAACAGTGTTTTATTTTTAGTTTTAAGCATAAATGTACCTTTTTAAAGTATTAATGAATTTTTATTTGATCAATATTACTTTTTTGTTGAAGTTTGTTAGAGCCGATGAGCAAAAAAAAAAATTTTTTTTATTGAAAATTAATAGGTATTTTTAATTTTAAGTTTTATATTATACTAAAATTAATAAGCAAGCATTATAACTATTAAATATAAACTATTCAGAGAAAAATACTAAATTTATATTTTATTCTTTCTGGGTGTAGGTGCCATCTGAAGAAAGCTTAAAAAGAGTTGTCGTCGTTTCGACGAAGAATGTCTTTAGTGTAATAAAAATATGAATGTCCTTCTAGGGTTAAAGGGTTATATTAACATTTTATGAAAACTAAAAAAAGATTGGTTTCCTTTTTTCATTGCCATTTACCGAAGTTTCGTTGGTCCCTCTGCACACGAATATGCATTTAAGCTCTTGTGTTAATGCTGCTTGTGCGTGATTTGTACATCAAGCGCAACTATAAGGCGTTGTTTGTCTACAACCCAGTTAAATATATGCAGTAGCAAATCTCAGTGCACAGCTACCTACATTTCAACATACACACATACATGCACACATATATAAGTATGTATAAGTACGCTGCACTCTCCGTAAGTTGCTGCACGCCTTTACATTCTAGCATGAAATTTCTTAATAACAAACTAAATTGTCAGTCAGCCATGAATTGCATGAAATGAAGTGTAAAATTGCAGTTTCATCCAATTTGCAATTAACTTAATGAAAAGATAAAAATTTTCCAATTTCCAATTGTACGTATATACATACATACATATACTCACATATACATGCACACATACATATAGTACTTCATGGTTTGGTTTCGTGCATCGTTCAATGCAATTCGTGCGGTGGAAATGTTTCAAGCTTAGCGCTGCTTACTTACTTATTTATGTAAATTTGTATGCTTATTTTGGTCACGCCAAGCATTGCAAGCCTCTACACACATACATGCATACACACATAGCCGCACTATAAGTGCATACTTATGCCATGTCGGCTCTTAGGTCTTTTTACTGTGTGATAGCTCCGATTCCTTTGCTCTTCTCTTAGTTGGTGCCAGGCTGACGGCGCTGCGCATTCGAGCTAAGGTGGATACTTAATTGTGCATGCATACATACATACATACATCGGACACATGCAAAGCTGCAATTGCAATTATCTGACGCGAAGCTGCATAACAACATAATCTGCACAAATGACGATGAAGTTGCGGCTGCATGTAAAAGGAGCGATCAAAAATTGCCAAATAACTGTAGCAATTAAAATTAAGAGGTTAATTGTGCTGGAGTTTTGGCAAATCACGCTATTTAGAATTATAATAAAATGTTATATCTTCTACATGCACTTTTCGGCAAAAATAGCTCGTATGCAGAGAGTGCAAGACGATTGGCATAAGCTTTTTATTGATTTTTGAGCTCCTTTTTAAGTTTTTATACCAAATTAAATATGTAATTGTGCTCCTGTGCTTATGTGCAATTAATTTGTACTAAATTTCATAACAGATTTTTCCTGATTGGAATCCTAACCACAAGGTGGCGCAAAATTAATGATCCCATCGGCAGATTTAAAATGTTTGTAAATGCCGTCGACCATCAATTACTGTGGGCAAAAAGTAAGGTGAATTTATTTGTCAAACTTCGCGGAATTAAAATTTCGCTCTAGTTATTTTTTTCATGAGTTGGCAGCACTGTTAATAACATCTGGGCCAACTTTCATGTGAATGTCACTATCAGTAATATATTTACTCTTATGTTTACCAAACGACCAAGAGTGCATTTTTCGATTTTTACAATGTCTGATGTCAAATTTCGGCTGCTGAAACGTTTAGCATGTTGCAGAAGGCATGTCGCAGAAAAATGTTTATAAGTGGTTCTAAGACTTCAAAGAGGGTCGAGAACGTGTTAATGGCTTGGAGCGCTCCGGACGACCATCGACGTCAACAGATGACCAACACGTCAATAAAGTGAAGGAGTTAGTGCTCAAAAATCGACTGTGAAGACCTTACTGATATGATCGGAATATCTGTAAAAACCATATTGAAAGACCATTTGAGCCTACGAAAAGTCAAATCTCGTTTTGTACCGAAAACTCTCAATTTCTTGGAAAAAAGTCGTCCCGTTGATGTGTGTGAAACAATGCTTTCAGACTATCAGGACAAGCCCAAATGCATCATTACGGGAGATGAGACTTGGATTTATGCTTACGACCCTGAAACAACCGACCAATCAAGCGAATATCTTGCTAAAGGCGAGGCCAGACCGAAAAGAGCACGTCAAAGTCGTTCAAAAATAAAGGTCACGATGACAGTTTTTTTCGATTTTCGTGGTGTGGTGCACTATGAATTCCTTCTACCTGGCCAAACTGTTAATAAGGAATATAAGTTGAGCATTATGCGTCGTTTACGTGAAGCAATTCGTCTAAAAAGACCAGAATTATGGGCCAACAACTCTTGGTTTCTGCATCACGATAATGGACCGTCTCACACTGCACTCGTTCTTCGTGATTATTTCGCCAAAAATTCCACGCATATCGTTCCGCAACCTCCGTATTCGCCTGATTAGGCTCCGTGTGACTTCTGGATATTCCCAAAACTCAAGAGACCACTCCGGGGAACGCGTTTCGAGTCAATTGAAGAGATAAAAGCTGAATCGAAGAAAGTGCTGATGGCTTTACCGGAAATGGACTATTTGGCATGTTTCGGGGATTGGAAAAATCGTTGGCATAAGTGTATTTCATCGAGAGGGGAATATTTTGAAGGGGATGAAATTGATTTACAAGAATAAATAAAGATTTTTCATTTTATAACCAAATTCACCTTACTTTTTGCCCACAGTAGTAGTTGATACTTATGAACCAGACAGATGTAGAACACAAACAGACAAGCAGTGGAGAGCTTAAGGCCCTTACCTTATTTGAAATGGTAGGAGTTTGGGAGTTTGTTTAAAAGAGAAAAAAACGGAAACGAACACAACAACTTTTAACTATTTTTAAAAAATAAACCATACGAGGTTTGTTCAAAAAGTTGTCACCCTTCAGAAAATGGTCTTCCAGGTGTCAGAAATCAAAAACACAAACAGGTATGAGTGTCGTTATCGCCCTATCCAAAAATAAAATTTGACAAAATGACGGACGTTCAAAGATGAAAAAACTGTTTTTTCATCCTAAAGTCCCTGTTCGGAGCCGCGGATGATTTGCCCTAATGCATCTACAAACAAACATTAGCATGCAAGCACATACATACGTACATACAGATGTGTGCACATACATATTTTTCTTATGTATCACTATGTTGTGCCGGTACATAGAAATTTATGTAATTATCATGTTTTTTATTTCTGTTATTCCTTGGAATCCGTTCTTCGTTGTTCCGCATAAATGTGTCACACAGCAAGTAAGTTAGGCAGTCTTGTACAAACATTTGAAAATAAATAGTCGAATAAAAGGGCAACGGAATCGTTTTCTTTTAACATAACGCTACTAAAAAGGCTAAGCTAGCTCAGACAGTCCCCTTGACAGTTTTAACTTTAAAGCTCCGAAAAAATACTCAAAATATTTTTTCGAATGATCGCAGTTCAAGTGATAACGACATCAATTCTACGTCATCTAAATTTTATTTCATCAAAATCGGTTCAATAGAGCCGGCTATATCTGTGTCCATTGTCCATGTGAAAACCATTTTTTCAAGACTGATAAAATTTTGAATGAACCTTGCATGGCCAAAAAAATGTTTGTTCTTCAATAATGAATAAAGAAGATACTGAAAACCAAAATTAAAAACTCTTTTTTCGTTTCCGTTTTACAAACTTTTAAAGAAACACCCAAAATACGCCATTTCATATGAGGCGAGCGTCTTAAAGATCAATAAAAATGCTTTTCAACACTCAAAATTATTCAATATCAGCCTCACTTGACGCTACAGCTCCGTGTGAGCTTCGGCCTGCTGCGCGAAATGTCTCCATTTGTCCTGATCTAGCTTTATTCCTTTCAGTTGTTAGCCTTGAGTTTCTCCATGTCGTCTACTATTTCGTCAATCCATCTTGATCTTGGCCTGCCTCTTGCTTTCGTAGCAAACGTTTTAGCCTCAATTACTTTTCGTTGAGTTCTCGTGGGTTCCATTCGCGTGATATGGCCTAGTCATCTTAGTCTTTGAACTTTGATGAATCGCACAAAATTCTTCCTTTTTATATAGTAAGTTGATGTACTTCATGGTTCCATCTTACACAGCATTCGCTGTTGTCAATAACTGCGCCGAAGTTTTGCTTCAAAAATTTCTCTTGAGTACTTAGAGTTTGCTTTTGCCTTTTTCACTTATTTTTCAAGACTTTGGTCAAAGAACTGGTTGAACCACATATTTATTCAGCAGCTTCGATCTGACATCGGTGAGGCACTGAAAATATCTATTTTCTATAGCTCTTACAGTGGCGAGCATAATTCATGATTTTGAATGGAGATTTTTTGTATCTAATAATTTTTATTATTTCTTTGTTAGTATTTAATTTATTTTATTTTGAAATCAAGCTTTGAAAAAGTTGTACAATTTAATAAATATCATTTAATTTTGAATTACTTAATCTGAATTTTTCTTAAAAATCTAGAGTACACAGAAAAACTGATTTTGAGTGATGGGAATTTTTAATTTGACCTCTACGCGCTCCAATGGTGGTTGTTGTTGTTATTGTAGCAGCATAAACATTCCCTATACATATATGGGGAATACTGCTGAAGTGACAGGCCTTGGCCGAATATAAATTCGGGTCGTTCCGGTAACTTAGACCCAACTGTCGTGGGAACGCTCCAATGGTGGTCTATTTGTGTACTGCAGTTGTCTAATTCACATGCGTCAAATAAATATTATTGAAGTATGATGCCACTCAAAAAAATTATACATCTTTCGTTGGGGTGATTAATTTTGTGCCGTCTTTTATAAAATCCCACTCTAAAACACTTTGTTTGAAGTTGGAAGTTTGGCATAGATGGTTTTGGTTAAAGAATGAAAAATATTAAAAAAATTATATAACATAAAAAATTTTATATAAAATCGAAGTGCAAACCTCGAATAAATCTAAACTAAAATATGAAACAAAAAGTAACAAAACAATTTTAAGGCCCTCGCCTCATTTGAAATGGTGTTTTCGGGTGTTTCTGTAAAAGCGTGAAAAACAGAAACGGAAAAAAGATTTTTATTCTTGCTTTCAGTATTTCATTTATACATTGTTGAGGAATAAACATTTATTTTGCCCATACGAGGTTCACTCAAAAAGTTGTCAGCCGTGAAAAAATGGTCTTCAAATGGACAATAAACACAGAAATAGCCGGTTCTACTAAGCCGATTTAAATGGAATTAAATTTAAGTGACGCAGAATTGGTGTCGTTATCGTGTGGACTACGTTAATTCGTGAAAAGAATTTTTTAGTAAAGGGTAGTTAAATATTAAGAGCCGACGTTGAATGCGAGCCACACCTAAACGTCAAGCTTTTTCTGCATTTCATTGGACATTTTTTAGTTCCAGACTAACTCAATATGAACCATGGAAAGATACACAATCAAGCAATGCGTTAAAGTCATTCAAGCTTATTATGAAACCGGGCGTTCAAATCAAAATGCATATCACGCACTTCATCTTCAGTGATGAGGCACATTTTCACCTCAGTGGATTCGTCAATAAGCAGAATTCCCGCATTTGGGCGAGTGATAACCCAAGAGTGATTGCCGAAAAACCGATGCACCCACAAATAGTGACTGTTTGGTGCGGTTTATGGCTCAGCGGCATCGTTGGGCCGTATTTTTTCCAAAATGAGGCCGGTCAGGCAGTTACTGTTTATAGTGTTCGCTATCGTGAGATGATAACGAACTTGGAAGATATGGATGTGGACGATATGTGATTTCAACAGGTCGTTGCCACTTGTCACACAGCTAAAGAAACAAGGGCTCTTTTGCGCGAAAAATTTGATGACCGATCTCACGGCGCGGCGATGTCTATTGGCCGCCAAGATCATGTGACTTGACACTGTTGGACTTCTTTCTTTGGGGTTATTTGAAAGAAAAGATGTACGTCGATAAGCCAGTAAGAATTCAAGAGCTAAAGGATGAGATAATTCGGCACATTAACGGCATAGAACCTCAATTATGCCTCAGCGTCACCGAAAATTTGGACCATCGGATGGAGGTGTGCCGCCGAGGCCGTGGCGACTATTTGGCCAATTTTTTGTTCCATGCGTAATTGAGTCATACGAATATTATTGTAATAAGGAGAAATGACCATAATTTAGAACAAAAATTGTATTTTATTGTACATTAATACCGGCCTTTGAAACTTAACCATGCATTATTTTATTTGGACCTTTAAAGTTCAAACAGTTAAAAAAAATTTTTTTCTTCTGTGAACGTTCTTTGTAAATTTCTTTTTGTTTTGTTTTAATTTTGTAGTTCACACGATGACAACATTCATACCGAATAAGAACCTTTTTGGCTTTGTTTGAATTTATACACCTGTGAGTCTCAGAATACATGTCGCCAGCGCCATACCGTTTTTGGAAGACCACTTTTTGAAGGCTTACAACTTTTTGCACAATTTTTCATATGGCCAAAAGAAAAAGTTATGTTTTTAACAATAGATCAGGAAACAATATACTCAAGACAAAAGTATATAACCGTTTTTCGTTTCAGTTCTACAAGCTTTTAAAGAAGCACCAAAACCCATCATATCAAATGAGGCGATTGCCTTAGTTCGAAAAACCTTGTAAATACTGAAAG
>JAYXIM010043032.1:0-24523 GCA_037575425.1 Anastrepha fraterculus
TATGAAGAAGCCACTTTGAGAGCGCAGGTGCGTAGCACAGATTGCAGAGGTTTCCGTCGGCATTGTATATCGAGTGTGCCCATATTTCGAGTTCGTCGTGTCCACTAGAAGTTTTCGCTTGTTCTGCGTGGGACCTCCAAGGTTTGCCATGAGCTTACTTAACATGCCGTTTTCTTTGGCAGCTTTATGGCAGCACGATTTATGTGCGCCCTTGTGTCTAATTGCACTCATAGGTATTTGACCACTATTTTTGGTACTCTTAAAGTGGCATCAAGAACTTGTATAGTATATCTACTTTTAATGGGATACGTCTGTTGGTTAGAAGGAACTAGAGGGTTTAGCTGCAAGGTATTTGGGGTAGTAACTGAAGTTAAAACGAAAGTTTAGAGATACAGCCAACTATGTTTAATTTTTATTTTAGCTCGTTCCAGTAAGCAATCTTACCATTATTTTGTTTTTATAAATTTAAGGAATAGTGATAATAAACACAAAATTCAAAAATTAGGCTTAGTATTTAAATTACTATTAAGAATACAATTCAATTTTAATTTAAGTCAACCTGTCCTACTGTACTATACTAGCAGTATATGACCACAAATATATAAAAGTATATCGAACGCGACAAAAATTTTTTAACAGACATTTAGGATTAATTTTATTCTGAAACTCATTGGAACATTTTTATACATACGAATGTGACCAATTATATGTAATCTCATTTAGCGCAACCCTATTACGCCCACTCACCCTTCACATCATATAAAACATTTTGTTTCAGCTATGCAATTTGATTGATTTCGTAGCAAAACTTGCTTTATAACATTTCAGTTGCATGTGGCGAGATTTATGTGGCAGTAAACTTTTTAGCAAATTTATATGCATCACCAGAACGACAAACAATTAATTGCTACAGCGCAATCAGAATTAAACTAATCAAAGTTGACTGCAAAGAAATTAAGTCAAAAGCTGATATAAGTAAAACTAATGAGTTAAAGGGCTGTTGACGAACTGGCTGACAGTTGAGGGTGGACAGAGAGAGATTTGAACAGTTCATTGCACTGCGGTGTACAAAGCGGCAACACAGACACAAGACATTAGAAGCATTCCCTGCAAGGAAAAGTTTAACTAATATGGAAATATTCTGCTTCAGATACTGGTATTTCATAGTGGGAATCATACTAGGCCGCCGTCATTGGGTAGAATACTACCATTAGTAAAATTATAAAATGATCCTTTCTCTTATACGGAGCTGAACTGTGGGCAAATACAGGTAACCCTCCTACAACGCGATTAATTGGTTCCTGAAAAACTCCGCGTTGTAGGAAAATCGCGTTGTAGGAAACTTTTTTTCCTCCATTTTTCCTTTTCTTAAACAATATCACGCAAGTAACATTTTAAAGTTTTCTCAGCCGAATTGATTATATTAGACCTTTCATCGAATAAAAAAAATTTATTTTTTCAAAGATTTTTTTCTATTTCTCTATTTCAATATAATAACATAAATTAATTCATTTAATTAACCAACAAAAAGCAATTCATTTATTTAAATAACATAAAACTAAGGAAAATAAAATCTGGGAAAAATAGACACGGATTTTCAAATCTACATATTTCAGAGGATTTTAAATCTCAACCTTCTACAAATCCGCTTCCTCGTCCTCGCTTATTATAATTTGCTTCAAACGTTTTGCTCTTGGTCGTCCTATTTCAAAATCCGAGCTTGACCCACTATCACATTGATCCGGTTCAACTATTATTGCTGGTCTTAAAAAATCTTTTATTGATGTCTGCTTTGTCCTACTTCGTAAATCTTTATAGATTTCCTGGTAGGCAGATAAATCATATTCAAGATTTCTTTTGAACATTTCTACTCTACTATTTAGAGGATCGTTTTCCAAAACATACTCTTCCAACTCCTTCGCCAGATATAGAATATGTATTTAAAAAATGCTTAAAAATCGCGTTGTAGGAGTCGCGTTATAAGAAACATTCCGCATTTCGCAAACCGCGTTGTAGCGAAATCGCGCTATAGAAGTACCGCGTTATAGGAGGGTTACCTGTACGCTAAAAGTAAAGCAGCGATGCAAGCTTTTAACATCGGTACAACGAATGGCAGCACTGATAGTTTTGTCCGCCTACCGCACTGTATCAGGGTCAGCTGTTCAAGTAATAAGCAGTTCAATGCCGGTAGACTTACTAGCTTTTGAGAGGAAAAAGTTGTGGGCTCTAAAGAAAGAGGCAATGCAAGAAAGTGTTAGCAAACCTGTAGCGCACGAAATAAGGGACGGAACGCTAAGGCTATGACTAGACCGCTGGATTAACAAAACACGCGCCAGATAAAAAAGACGTCACCGCAGGAAATTTATTTACTTTATATATAGCCTAGCATCACAAGCCAATGAGATTCGAAGAACAGATTTATAATATTGCTCAACTCAATTTAAGCTTTGAAATATTAAGTACAGAAGAATGGGTTTGGCAAGATTCTACGGAAGGGTCGATTAAATCTGAGTTTCCTCTGCATTTTACAGAAGTTTAATTAATATGAATAAACGCGTGGTGCTGGGAAGTTATACTATGATGGTGTGTATTAACTTTCATCACAAAAACAAAAAAGAGTGTAAAGTGATTAGTTTATCTTTGACAGATTTCTGCGAAAAGGAGTCTGCTTCGAATACTATGAGCAAAAATTCATAAAACCTGTTTAGCTCCGATATAATAATGGAGTACAACAAAGACGAGACGGAAGTAAGAGCCACAGGAAACATCAAAATTTCGAAGCGGTTTTCTTGAGTTATGAACTTTTGCATAATATCAAAATAAATGTAAATACAAATTTTAATTAATGTTTTTTGTTTAAGAATCTATAATAAACTTTACTGTGTCAAGATGTAACAGAAAAAGGACTACTAATTGCAGTCTCTCCAAAGTGTTCTGGCCAAAACTGAATTTCAGGAGGACAAAATGTCTGCTTGGATTCAACAGATCAACTCTCAGCGTCCTCACCGGTGTTATAACAGCTTACAGCGCTATTGGCACCTCATAATGACTTCTACAGGAGTTGGGGAGATGAAGAAGAAATTGTGTCGGTAAAACACCTCCTCTGTGATCGTCCTGCACTTCAAAGAGGTCGTGCCAAATATCTTGGCAATTATTTCTTTGCAGACCTGGGATTGCAAAATGTCTCACTGGAGGGACTAATTACCTTCTTAAAAAGATTGAAGTGGTTTAAGCAACTTTTTTGTTGGATGGAAATCAATCATTGCCTTAGGCAAGCAATCTGGCTTACCTAACTTAATCTTTACCAGCGCCGATGGACCAGAAATGCAGTTATTAATAGCAAATTGAGATGAATAAAAAATGTTTTTTTTCCAAAAACGGGTTATTTGTTTATTAGTTTTTTGAAGATTTCGCTTTAATATTTTTTAGGATTTATTTATAGTGTACGTTTCAACTAATTTTTGAATATTTAATCATTTCCTGTACCCGAGAGTCGTTTTTTAATAAATTTTAAGAAAAAGAAATTCTGTGCACTCTTTTAATATGAAATAGGATATTTTAAAATATTGGAACGGAAAGGACTCTTTTTATATTTTGACTGGTTTAAAACTGATTATTTTGGAAACAGAATTTCTTTTAGCTACGAATACGAGCTAGTTGGTATTAAAAGTGAACTAGTGGTATCCTAGTTCATAACTAATACTTTTCCTTGAAGGGATTCATGGAGTATACACATCCATACATAAATACTCACATACATGTATATGACGACCAAGCGAATTGGTGACGCTTACAAATGTGGCTGCCAACATTAGGTTGTCTGAATCAGATAACAAAAACAACAATAGAAGTGCATAGCTATTTATTAGCGATAGGTCGGGTATTAAAGCCGAAAACAATAAGAAGGAAAGCGCACAAATAGCAAGAGTAGCCAACAACAGAATGCAATAACAAAGTAGATTCACTCGCGGCTAAACTTTTACCCCGAAATTCACCCAAGGCATGAACACGTGAACAAAGAGAGCGGTCGAAAAAGTTTAGAAAAGTGGAGAGAGAGTACAAGAGAAGCACTAATACTCCCACATCCTTGCGCTTCCAATGACTTGACATTTTGCAGCAGCAAAACGTAAACAGGACGTTAACGCTGCTTTCTTCGAATTTCCTTATCCGTATCTTCACACCCATCAACTTCTTAGTGGTACGTTTTCTTATTGGAAGCATGAATTTCTTATTGGAAAAGTACGGAACTCCGACGGGAATGAGTGGGTAGCTGCGCATTTCGCATGCCTCAATACATAAACGCAGATATATATGTATATGTACATATGTATTGAAACTCTTCGCTGTTTGTTGCTATTCTTCGTGTCAAAAGTGGGGGTAAGTGGGCGTTGACATTTGTTCGCTGTTCAACACAATTGAGGCGCGACTGTCGTGTCTGGAATACTTTTGGCCACTCCTTCGTAGGGATTGTCTTCACTGTGGGAAATGGCTATGCATAACTTTTGTAGGGAGTGGTGGCGCATCTTCCAGAACTGATTTGTTTTTTTTTATTAACATTCGTTGCGTTTAGTTTTTATAAGGGTGAACTATATAGTATATCTATATAGGACGAAGGGAAATAATAAAATTAATAAATAAATTATAATAAAATAAAAAAAAAAAATTAAATAAGGCATATTTAAGTTAATTTTTTTTTTTTTATAAACCAACAGGATTTTCTGTGCTCAGTTATAATTTTATCTTATAAATTAACGAATTAGTGATTTTTTTACTTATTTTAAGCGCGCAAACAGGAGTAAGAAAATTTAGATACTTCAGGTGTCTGCTCAACAAAAACTGGGATGCCTCAACAGGAATAAGATGTTGTATTGAAATGGCAGAGTCTGCATTTCTAAAATGTGGTAAAGTTTTAAGGGATTATACGCAGTTATGAAGCAAATAAAAGACGGGTTGTCAAGGATTTATCCTGAAGAAACTTCAGAATATTTTAATTTGAAAATTTTTGGCGGTTATAAAAGCATCCTTCAAGAACGTAACAAAATTTTTTATTTATGAAAATGTTGATTATAGAGCGCGCTGCAGACGATTTCTGGAACCTCCTTTAAAAAAAGACGATTTACGGTGTACATCGTAGCTTAGGATTGGATTATCTGAAATCAAAAAACCAAACAAATTTTGTTAATATATCAGATTATCTAGTAATTAATCGTTCGGCTAATCAAAATAGTGAATTTTCACAAAATGGCAGCTTTTAAAAGAAATGATTTCGATTTTTACGTTAAAATTTGGCCGTAAATTGATTATAAAATGGAAAATAAGTATCAGATTTACAAAAGGAACGATTAATTACTAGAAAATGTATCTGTAAAGATTGAGTTAAAACGGTTGACCGATCAAACAAGCCGTTTTCGAGATATCGTGTACACCGACTTGAAAAATACTGTTTTGAAAAAAACACGTTTAAAGTTTCAATACCTACCTTAAAAGGTGCCGAGGCATCTCTACATATTTAGGTATAACTCCGAAAGTATTGTTTAGATCTACTTCAAATTTCGTGCGTATACTTTTGAATATATGTACATTACAAAAATGCAATAAAAAAAATCGATTTTTTTGAAAGTCATAACTGCGTATAACCCCTTAAAATATCGCGACTTCAATCTGCAACTAAAAATGCGCTTCATAAAATGCTATGTTTAGTCAGTTCTGCTCTATGGCATGGAAATATGAACCATTAAATTGTCAGATATGAACAGACGGGAAGCATTTGAAATGTAACTTCTCCGGAGATTACTTAAACTACCCTGTATCGAACATGTTTCTAATGAAGAAGTATGTACAGTAGGTTCTGTTTTTATGCGGTAGATACGTTCCGCAAGAAACAGCATAAAAAAAAACAGCATAAAAAAAGCTACTAGTTCTATAGTAAAACTATAGATACGTTTCAAATGCTAAAACCGCATAAATCTGTAATAATGTAATAAAATCGCATAAAAAAGGGCACTAGTCCCATATTATAACTATAGATACGTTCCATAGAACGCATGAATCTGAAATAATTAAATAAAATCGCATAAACAAAATTTGTATTTTTGAAAATTATATCTTTATTTAAGAAACGTCAGAATCGAAAAATAAATTTAAGTCAGAAATAGAATCAGACAAAACCCACATGTTGCGCATTCGTTTAGGATTTCGCGTAAAATCACTTTCGTCACTTGAGGAAATGTACACGTCTGATCTAGATAGTTATGCAGGCGGTTCCATACTTGTAGGGTTAACATTTCTGATGTAATCTGTGATGAGTTTTTGCTTAGCTGGTTTAGAATCTTGTTTATATGTACAATTCCCGATAGGTCGACATACATTTTGTAATTTAAAAAAAAAACCGCACTATTTCAAAACCGCATAAAAAAAAGCCGCATAAAAACAGAACCTACTGTACTGCGAAGAGTTCTCGGTGACAGATAATTGCTCAGATGTATCAAACGTCGAAAAATATCGCATCTGGGCCATATTCTACGAAATCCGAAGTATTATTAATATGTATGTATATTAAATTATCATAGGGTAAGATCGAAGGAAGAAGAGGTATCGGGCGTAAGCAGTTTACTTAGTTGAGGAACATTAGGCATTGGACCGGTATACAATGTGTGTTTCACCTCTTTCAAACAGCTAAAGGCCGCGAAATACACACAAAATACACAGTATACAGGGTGAACGATATGAAGTGTTACCTATTCAAAACACCATAACTTTTTTGTGTTAAATTAGTTTTTATTGATTTCAAAGACAAAATTGTTCAAAAATGATTACAATTTTAACATACCAATTTTTTTTACAGTCGAATATAGTTAACATATATTCACTTCAGCTCGATATGACCACCTTTTGCCTTGACTAAAGCCTTCAAACGGTCAACAAATGAGTTGCATGCTGCACGAATGTGATCTTGAGGTATTTTGGCCCATTCTCGTATAATCGCTTTTTTCAGCGCATCCATACTGGCATACTTTTTAGTCCTCACCTTGCTCTCCAAAATGGACCAGATGGAATAGTCCATTGGATTTGCATCTGGCGAATTCGAAAGCCATTGTGTGGACGAAATGAAGTGTGGAACATGATTTTTTTACCATTTTTGGTTCACACGAGCTTTATGAGACGGTGCCGAGTCCTGTTGGAACGTCCATGGTCTACGACCGTGTCCACGGCTCTAAAGCAGCTTTTAAAACATTTTCTCGATAATAGGTCGCATTCACTTTGACACCAAGCTCGGTAAAAACGATTGAAGAGCGTCCATCAGCGGTCACTGCGGCCCAAACCATTACTTGCGATGGGAAATTGCTTCGAGTGGTCATACGTAGGCTCAAATTCTCGTATGAGCCTTCGGTCAAGTAAACACGATCGTTTTGAGTGCTTATCAACTGCTCAATTGGGAAATTTTTTTCATTAGAAAACACAATGTTACGAAATTCGCCACGTTCGAGTAAGCGCAACAACTCCTTTGCTCTTTCGCACCGAACTTTGTTTTTGCTGGGGTGAAAGATCGTGTGCTTTTTGGAACTTGTAAGCCTTGACCTTGAGCTCATTTTTCAATATGCGTCGAATGCTGTCTTGCGATATTTTCAGTTCTTTGACCATTTTTCTTCCACTTCGACGTGGATTTCGTTCAAGTCGAGCCTTCACTTTCCGAACCATTTCTGGTGTTGTTGCGGTTTTCTTTGGTCCACCTCCATAGCGTTTTGCAATGCTACCAACGTTTGCATTGTAACGTTTTATAGTGCGATACACAAACGTTTTATTCACTTTGAGGTGACTGAGCTCACGAAAGAAGAAAAATGATTGTCAGTATAACTTTTTTCGCTTTTGGCATTTCCTATCCTGCTACGAGTATTAAATATTTTCAATCGTGAGGCATCGTTTTACGTACAGTGACTCACACCTTATTTGATGCAGCCAAAAAACTTATGAAAATTTCAAATATATTTTATGATATTTCCATTAAAGAAGAAAATCTTATATTTTTTATTGTTAAATAACATATTTTATTTAATAACAAAAAATAACAAAAAATGTTTTTTCATATGAAAGATATGGCAAATTAAAATAATTAAGTTACAGTTTTGAGGTCACAACTTAAATGATTAACACATTAATATTTCGATTTCATGATTACGGCTAATACTTAGTTCGGTATCCCTTTTGATTCAGAACAGTTTTTAATGGAGAATTCATAGATTCTACAAGTTTTGCTGTATAATCGGAACTAATTTTATACCATTCTTCCTGCAGTGCCCGTTTCAGATCAGAAGCATTAGAAATATTGTCCTTTCTTATTTTATTTTACCGCACTGACCTCAAATTCTCAATAACGTTGAGATCTGGACTCTGTGCAGGTGTCTGTATTACATGTGGGTAGTCCCTGATAAGCCAAGTTTTTACAATACCAGGCGTATGCTTGGGATAGTTGTCTTGGTAGAACCTAAACGAATCCCTAAAGCCCATTTTATCCGCACTTTGTACTAAATTATCTTTTAACAGATCCAGATATATCTCTTTCTTCATGTTTCATCAATAAATGTTAAATATCCATCGCCTGAATAGGACATTCAACCCGGTACCATCACACTGCCCGCGCTGTGTTTAAATGTAGAGCGCAAATTACAGGGTTGAAACGCGGTATTTGGTTTTCTCCAAACGCATGACTTCGTATCAGACCTGAAAAGGTTATATTTGCTAAAACAACGGACTTCCAGAACGAAATGTCTTTGCTCAAATGTTGTCTGCAAAATTCTATTCTTTGTTTTCTATTACGAGCAATAATCAACGGCTTATTTCGGGCAGTCGTTCCATGAAAAATTTCTTCGCGTAGAACTCTATGAACAGTTTCAGGGTTACAGATCTTGCTTAAGTATTTTTCGACTTCGTTCGTTAATTTTGGAGTGCTTAAATGGGGTATTCTTTAACTTTGGGAAACAATCCACCTCTTATCTGCATCATTAAATATTTTATTTGACGCAGATCTGCCCATATCTTCTATCCTGTTTTCGTGGCGAAGCTTTTCTATAATGTGCAAAGTAATAGCAAAATTTTCGTTGGCTTTTACCCTCTTTATAATGACGAATAACGTCTTCCCTTTTTTCAAGTGAGGTCCGTTTCCCCATTTTAAAAATATAAATGCGTACTTTTCAGTAACGGCTGTTCAGCCGATTTCTTAATCAATACGTAACTACAGTCTGGAAAAAGTTGTTGTATTTAAAAAACTGAAAAAGAAATTTTCACTCATTTTACACGTATTCACACACTCGTCCAATCAGTCGTTTTTCAGAAACTGTGTTGATTTTTTTTCATATATCACCAAACATAGCCCCAGTGACCTCAGTGAATCAGCTGGTGCTTTCAAACTCCCTGAGTGGCGGTTAACGATTTGATGTTGACCACACTTTCTGAACTCTTTTAACCATGGTATTCTATCATTCTTGGCTCCCTTTCGCTAGAACCAGAATTTGTCCCAAGATTGATAGAATACAAGATTGCGCCTTCTGAATTCGCTGTGACATAAACAAACAAAAGGAAGAGGGGGAGTAAGCGAAACAGAAGTTTTTGCCATCCTAAAAGTAGCCGAATGGATAATCGAGAGGAGATGGAGCGGAAAACAGATTGGAGTCTTCAGTGACAGTCAGGCTGCATTGAAGGCCCTGGAGAACGCGAAGCAAACCTCAAAGATTGTTCACGAATGTAAGAAGAAGCTTAATTCTGTCGCAAGACAAAACAGGCTTGTACTTATATGGGTTCCGGGACACTCCGGTGTTCAAGGAAATGAAATTGCCGACGACTTGGCCAACCGTGGATCAGCGGTGCCCCCACAGGGGCCAGAGCCAATAATCGGAATCAGTCCCGCAGGAATCAAGAATTGGATCAACGATTATATAGGCAATCTACATAAAGAGCGATGGTCCGGTCTAGAACGCTGCAGAACTGCAAAGTGTTTTGTGACAAGTCCGAAAACTTAGAAGAAAAGACATTCGGTTGATAGTCGGCATCATTATAGGACACAACCCATGGGGTCAGCATATGACCACCGTTGGAATCATCGAGGACCCGGTATGCCTGTCATGCTTGGAGGAGGCGGATAGCACTGAGCACTTTCTCTGTGAGTGTCCTGCCTTTGCTAGAGCGCGACTACGAGTATTGGGTTCCGATGTCATGAGAATGAGTAATATTCGTTCTCTAAAAATGGAGGATATTTACAGATTTGCCAAATAATCTGGAAAATTCTCACAGGACTAACTATCTCTATCTCTGTCTCTATTCTTTCCTATCTCTTTCTCTGATACTTTTCTCCCTCCCTCCTTGACTATCTACCCCCTTTCCAGAGCTTTAAATACAATGGGCTTTTTAGCCTGAGTGTTTTAGGAGCCACCAAATCTCCTGGTGCTCCTTGACTCGACCTTTTCAAATTCAATTCAAATTCAAGCGAAAGGAAATGACACTCTTTCTTGCCACGGCGTCATCGGCAAAAAACGCAAACAAACTGCATTTGGAGGTATCGTCCTTTCACAATTTAACACGCGGTATCTATCTTTTTTTAGTTTATTTATTTTTAAAAATAACAAATCTTAAAATCACAGTTCAATGAATATTTACAAACAAGTAACTTCTCTTTCTTTTGATTGTTTATATGAAGTGAAGACGTCATTGTTTGCCAAAATAGCGAAAAATAAAGCGCTATCTTCAGGTTGTTGTACACCGTGAATTCGTCTGAAATCTATTATTTAACGGCAATAATGATAAACCAAATTCATTAGCATATCTCCGTATACCTCTGGACTATCCTCTCAGTACCCCAATCATTTTCCACGGGAACGAGTAGTCAATTATAAGGGGAATTTCGCGAGCTCTCTTCGAGATTTTAGTTTAATAAGGGATAGTTGGTGCATTGGCACGAACGAAATTTATTATTAAAATTCACATATTTCAACAAAAAACCCATCGTTAACTTACGCAAGCCAAAGGCGAATTCGCACGCGAGATACAATATCTTTTACATTCCCACCATGTTTAGGTCAGCCGAAGGTTCACCCCTTATGAATTCATAATTGCAAAAAATAGTTAAAATGGCAATTTCCGTAAACAAATTGCATCATTACGAGTATTAAACAGTTCTCTAAACTCCTTTGTCTTTAATCTAAAGCAGACGAAGTTCAGCGACTCATATTTCAGCAAAATTTCATCAAAGGCATTCCGCGGCAATGTGAATGCCACAAGTTGTTCTTTAATTGTGCTGGAACATTTGAGCATAAATAACGGTAACAAAATCAGCAGCAATACTAAGTAAAGACGACAATAGCAATTATAACTTCCACTGCAGTCGACAGAGAAGCAGCTGAGAATTCAGAATATTTGCGTAATTAAAAGTGATGAAAGAGGTGAAAATTTCAAAAATTCTCAACCATGTCGCTCCACTCCTGTCGCACGTAACTCTGCTGCTTAATTTATTTAATTAAATTCAAAGTTGAATTTGTCAAGTGTGCCTTTGATATTTTAAACGCGCTGGCTGGAGATAGAAAAGGATGGAAAGAGAATAGAGATATTCGTAGCAAAGGGGTATGGGCTCTGCACGGCACACATACACACAAATTTAAGTGTGTGCATGCACCCATTAAGCTCAGCCTCTCTCTCATCTGTTTGTTATGATGGATTTCATTTTGTTATTGCTTTCAATTGTAGCAACAATCCGCATATTTATGAAAATTACAATAATAATTTCAACAAGAACTGTTAGAACCAGCTGCAGCGACAAATTAACAATTCGAATTCATGCGCACAGGCTGTGGCAGCGACTAAAGGAAACGGATGTGGTATTTCCAAAATGATCACTTACTCTTTGCTGGTAGCAGAACTTTGTTGTTGTTTGCTGAATTCAGTACAATTTTAGTTAAGGCTATTTGCAGAAGCAAAATACCATTGCCTCCGCCAGGTACTGACAGATTGGCCAAATAAATTGTCAAAGTAAGTTCAAAAAGCGAAGCGGAGGTGTGTGAAATGTGGCTGTACTCGCTGCTGTCAATTGTTGTCAGTCAATCAGCCGCGCAATGTTTGGTTTCCGTTCAACGAGTGTCGCACAACATCGAATAGTACGGACCGCTGACAACTGGCTAACAAGTAGTCGTTGTTGTTGCTGCCGCAACTTTTGTAGCAACATTGATATTGACAGCATTATTGTTGTTGTTGACTTTTGTTTTGATAATCATTAATCACGTGTCATAGCCGCTTATTCCCTTTTGTTACAACTGCCTACCAGTTGTCGTTACCATTTGTGCCACTGATGTTGTTGTTCTTTCGCAGATACTTATTGTTCGGAGGCAATTGAGCCGATTTAAAATGTCACCAGTGTCAGCAGACATCATTTTTCTCGGCCAATCAATCGGCGGCTCACTCAATAAGGCAAGCGCCGTTTGACAGCCTTTTTAAATAGGATTCAGCACTGAGCTGAAGTGCAGTGGGTCGAGGAGATATAAAAAGTTGATTTACAAATTATATATACAAATTATTAAAAGGACATATTATTTTTTTGTGAATAATGCATATTTCATAGTGGCTATGAATCAAATATAAGCAATAAATTCATATAAAATAAAGTGAATCAGTGGATTTGAAATCTTGCCTATTAGTTAGCCGTCTTGGCACTCCATCAACCAAACATACTCCTATAACGCTTTCAATGTCTATAAATTCTAAGCAAAAATCGAACGAAACACCCGCTAAAAACACACAAACCGGCAAAAGCAAGAAAGAAATAATAAAAAAATGTGAACTTTTATTTAAACTAAGTTTTTTATTTAATAAAATCGCCCTCAACTTCAATACACTTATTCCAATGCTCGTGGAATCTTCTGGAATTACTGCAAAATACTGTTCCACATTTTTTGGTGAACTATTGACGTATGCGGCGCTAGGTTGGTATGGTTGCCCAGGGAATGGGCACACTTCGACGAAGAAAGATTCGTCCTTTGTGATACCATTATGAAGGGGGTGAGGTGAGAGAGAAAGACCGATGGGATGCAGGGAGAGGGCGTGAAGAAGTGGTGCTGGGATGGTTAGGAGCGTGCGGATTACGAACGATGACTATGTTTGCGTCAACCGCTTTATGCTGCTGATGAAATTCATCAGATTTTTAATGTCAGCGCCAGCTATATCGGCAGGCGTGGCAAAGAAGTAGGAGCCAAGATGCCTGGATCTTAGCCCCGCCAGAGCAGGGCAGCTAAGGAGAAGGTGCTGAGATGATTCCACGTCATCCTCCATGCATCCTGCGCAAAAAGGTCTCGAGGTGATTCCAAGTCTCACAGCATACATTCCTCGCGCATTGTGTCCTGTGAGAGAACCCATGAGATTAGAGAGCTGATATTTTGTCAGCCTCAGAAGCTCGCCCGAGCGCCTCCGGTCCACACGTGGCCAGAAGGATTTCGCGACCTTACACGTTTGTGTACTTGCCCAGCGCTCGCTGAGTTGGTGCGATGCCCAGGAGCAGACCGCAGGTAGTCAGGGGGATCGCAATTCTCTCCCTTCGCGGGGAAATCACCTCACATGTTCCTTGTCTGGCCAGCTCATCTGCCTCACAGTTTCCCGCAATGTCACTGTGACCAGGAACCCAGATGAGGCTGATGTCAAAGAATTCGGACGCAGTCGAAAGCGAGGTCAAGCATTCCTTGAGGTCAAGCAATCCAATTCCGAATGCACCGTCCTAGACCCTGTCGGAGTAAACATTTACTTTCTTAACTGTTAGTACGCATTTGAGCAGCCAATCAGCTGCCTCCTTGATTGCCTCAATTTGAGTCTGATGGGGAGGTCCTCGCAAAAGACTCCTCCGCCAACCTTTCCTTCCAACTTCGATCCATCCGTGAACAAGTTCACCAGGCTCTGCCCCCTTCGGCACTAACTTTACGAAAAGCTTTTCCGTAGTAATTCTTCATGTAAAATTTTGAGTGTTCATGCTGAATTTCAACCTACTTATAGTTGCTGCAGCAGTCAAATAAGCCCTGTTAAGCCCAGTGAAGTCATTGATCGTCAGTATCAAACGTATCTTACCGTAGGCCTAGGAATCCAGAGGGAAAGTTCTGTGAGATGCGCGGGTTAAGAGGGGCCATGCATATGTTGAGTACGACAGAGTTGATTCTGAATAGTTACCAGTTTAACGTACTACAGTATCCGGAACTTAATAGTGCCAAAGTAATGTAGATCCTACGGCAGCACTCTAGTAGAAAATGCTTTCTGAACATGGTATTATGCTCCTTAACTGGGAGCTTCGATACCTCACAATGTAGAAGTGGGCGGGGTTGATAATGGATTGGTCATGTCCTCATGATCTGCAAACGTTTAGCAGAAAAATTCTGGGGTTGTAGATCAAGAAACCTAAGACGGATATATATCATGATAATAAGGCCAATGATAACATAACCTGCCCTAGAGCTGGGATGGAGGTGATGCTCGAGCTGCCACCACTTCACATAGTTATTCAACAGGCAGCCAAGCGTACCCTGTTGAATATTACTAGGCTAGGTTTTAGTAACGAAAAAGCGATGCCAATCAAAAACACGAAATCACTGAGTCTGCAGCTCTCACTTGCCCAACTACCCAAGGGATGAAATCACTAAAGTCATTGAATTTGAGAAGAAATTCTGAATTGAACTCGACGATAAAGTAAACTGAAGTACACCTACACTTGAAAGAAAACTCCAAAAGTGTAAACTGTACTAGTATACGGATGGCCCCAGAGCAAAGCGTTCTGTGCCGATGGGTAGTTTCCCAAACATCTTCCAAGCGGAGGTGTATGCTATATATCTATGTACAAAGACAGAAATAAGCGAATTGCCATTCTGAGCGACAATCACGCGTCATTCAAGGCACCGTCATCCTGTGAGATTAAGTCCTCACTAAACCGTGGGTGTATTGAGAAACTTGATTTTTTTAGGAACACACAATAAAAAGAAACGAAACTTCTAACCCTCCTTGAGACTGGACATTCTCACAGACTATTGCAGACTGCGCAGTCCACTGCACAGAATTGGGATATGGTCCACTGGCACTTGTCATTTCTGCGACCAAGCCCTGGATGCTCCAATACACCTTCCCCTGGAATATGGCACTATAGCGTGGAGAAGGTTGAGACATATCGGTCAATTGCAGGGAGAAGAAAAGAATATATGATCAGCCCAACCCAGTTCTGTGTTAGGTTTAATAAAGGAACTGAGTTTTGATGAGTTACTGTGATGAGCAGAGAGCAAAAAAGACCATGAGGTCGAAATGCAAACTTCAAATCTATCTATCTCTCTCTCTAATATAGAGGTTGTATTGGAGAGATTTGCAGACATCTGGTAGCCGAGCAGTATTTTGGCAAGTCAGGGTCTGATATAGAATTGTTTGTTTATTAAATAGCGTATACATTTTGACTTCTCTACTGATTAATTTGTATCGTTTTCACAACTTTTCAACCAGCTTGCATACTAGTCCGCACCCTTCCCTAAATATTTATTCGAGTTCTAAGATAGATAGTGTCAATACAGCTGGAAAACTAACTAAAGTAATAAATGAGGCTATCGAAGTCTCTTCTTTAAATTATTGGATTTTGTGCTGCTCTCAGCTTCACAAGTCAGGCATAAAAATTAGAAGACTTGGCTAATTAAAGCCGAATTTATCCTCCAATTTTAGGTGTATGTTCTATGCGTCTCCAAAAAATATTTATGTATGAAACTTTTCAAGAAAAAATTTGATGATCAATGCCAAATTTTTTTTTCGTTTGACTTCGAGGCGCCCAAAAATAAAGGAATTTCCAATAATAGGTGTTATTTCCGTAAGAGACCAATGGTTTCGTTGCTTGTGTGACACGTAGCTCCGTCTTGTTGAAAATAAACGTTGTCCAGATCAATACCATCCAATTCCGCCCATAAAAAATCGTTAATTAAATCTCGATAGCGCAATTCATTCACCGTAACTGTTGCTCCACATTCATTTTCGAAAAAGTAAGGTCCAATGACTCCGCCAGACCATAAGCCGCACCAAACAGTCACACGTTGAGGATAGAGAGGCTCTTCAACAATAACGCTTGGATTTTCTAAGTCCCAGATCCGATACTTTTGCTTGTTGACGAAGCCACCGAGGTGGAAATGGGCCTCATCACTCAAGATGGTTTTTCGATGGAATTCCGGATCATTTTCGTGCATTTCAACGACCCAATCAGCAAAGACACGACAATGTTGATGATCGGCCGGCTTGAGTTCTTGTGTTAACTGGACTTTATAAGCCTTAAGACCCAAATCGTTATGCAAAATACGGTGTAATGACGTTTGTTGAATGGCTAATTCCAAAGAAAGGCAAGGAATGGACAAACCTGGGTTTTCTTTAACACTTTCGGCTACAACAGCAATATTTTCGGCTGTTCTTGAGCGACCTGCACGGGGTTTGTTCTTCATATCACTAACTTAAGCCAACAGCTCGAATTTGTTCACCAATTTCTGTATTGCGGTCCGACAAGATGCTTCACGATAACCCAAAAATGTTTGAGTTCGAACCGCCTCTGCCAAATTTTCACCATTTTTATAGTGAATTTTAATAATTTCAATGCGTTGTTTAAGCGTGTAGTTTCTTATTTATTAATGGCGTAGTTTCTACTTGTCAAATATCAAAAAATGACAGCTTTAAAAGTGAAATCTACCGAAATAGCGGGCTATTCAAAATAACACCTGTTATTGCAAAACCCTTTAGTTGGCAGGACAGTAACAACTGATTATTCTTGATTATAGGATCACTGTGCGGAAAGCCTTAGCCATATATTACTTACATTCAGTTCGGGTTATGCAAATTTTTAGCATATTTTTTGTTATAGTAGCGCGATATGGATAATTCTCCCATCTAAAAATATTTTGCTGCTCTTTGACATCCTTAAAAGTAGCACGGGGAAAGATTTCGAAGGAAATGAGAAAAGTGTTCTCCGAATGTATGGCTTTCTTTAAGTCATTAAATATTTGAGATAATTTTTGTTTTTGTATAATTAAGTCTTGCTTTTTTTCATACCAACTACATGGAATACACTCGGTCATGCCGGATTTTTCAGTTTAAACCAGAAGCTATCCTACAGTCTGTGTCAGAAAAAACATGATATTTAAATTTTTTTACATAAAAATATGTACAAAACTACGAGTCGCAATTACCCAATAAGCCGTATAGTCTCCATCGTTGTCGAGTATAGCCAGTAGGGCGGGTCGATTTAAAAATCGCTCATTGCTCTGTGAAAATCGTATTCTAGGGATCAAAATAAGAAACTTTGCCGAAGGAACCATACCTCTAAAACGAATTCTGATGTCCCCCAATTTGGGTCGAACGAAAAATCCCACTTTGACCCATTTAGAGTGCTCCAATCGAGTCCAAATGTATGACCGACCCCCACTAACTTTGGACGGCCAATCCACCCATGCCAGTAGCACACCCCCTGGAACTCCCCTGGGGGGTTCCCCATACAATCATTTCAAAATATCACCATTTTTGGCCTTTGCATGAGAAAAGAAACTAAAAAGTTCGACCCAAATTGGGGGACATCAGAATTCGTTTTAGAGGTATGGTTCCATCGGCAAAGTTTCTTATTTTGATCCCTAGAATATGATTTTCACAGAGCAATGGGCGATTTTTTTGCCTCCCCACCAATCGACCCGGCCTAATAGCCAGGCATATTCTTCATGCTGTGAAGCAGCTTTTTTGCGTAGCTCGTCGACGAACAGGACTAGATTTTACGAACTTGACGGATGAGATGCTTTAAACCATGGACTGGAATTCAGCGAAAATGCTTTTTCATAGTTATCCACACATCTTCAATGGGGTTGGCGTTTGGATACTGGATATTGGATACTTTTCTTGTTTTGTTGTTTCTAAATGTGTTTTTCTGAGAGCAGTGGTTTTGATGATGTGGGACGGTAGGATAGGTAGAAGGTAGGACTCCTTCAGTCGACGTTCGATGGTGTTGATACTCACATCTGTTCTTTTTAGTTCTTTTAAGCAAGAATTGTGCGTGCTTGGCGTAGTCACAAAGAAGGGTCCCGTTTAAAAAGTTGGACGACCACTTTACTCTGCTTTTTTGTCGTCACTCGCTTCAAGCCGCGCTCGGAAAAGTCATCTATATTTTTGTACACCTTACCTGTATACCGCCCCAACAAACTTTTTTGATTTTTTAATCACTTTTTCAGCCGCAGCGTAAGATAATTTCGGCTCTTTCGAATGCGTGCATAAAAATACCACCTCAAAACGCTTCGCGTACTTCTCACTCATTTTTGTTTGGTTGCGTTTACGGGGAAGTTTCAAACGACACTCATCTGAGTTACCACTGGCGTCGTAGCCCTTGAGTGGGACTATTACGCAGCAAAAAGCAGAACGAAATATATCATGAAGTTACAAGAAAAAAAACCGGTTATTTTCTTCTGACACAGGCTGTATATTTGTTTCAATCGTTGTTTTCTTGATCCTTATTTTCCATTTGGCTATGGTAACATAAAAACTAGTCCTGAAAAATCTTGCATTGATACGGGTTGTGACACTTTCGTCTTTGTGAAACGAATTAGAGGTCCAACGTTTGATCAACATTATTTAGTATGTGATTATACTATGTCATATGAAAAAAAAAAATCGTGCGTTTGTTGTATGGAGAAAATGAGTTTTTTATTATAAAATTTGAAAATTGAATTTATATAGTTGTTGGTACCCAATGAGCTAAATATTTTACAAAAATATTGAAAATTAAAAAAAAGTAAAAAAGTAAGAAAACTGGTCGAAATCAAAAAACAATTTGCCAAATATTTTAACAGTCGTGTCTTAGTGTTAATTTTCGCTATGCTACGGGCTAGTCCATCTAGCGTTCTAATTTAATCTCATGGGAACCGTTGGTGCAGTGCTGACATTTGCAAAACAACCAGGTGTTTCCTGAAAAGTCCTGACAGGATGAAAGCGAAATTGCTTATCAGAGAGAAGAGAATTGAGCTACGTGTTCCGATAGAGCTAATTACAGGGCACAAGGCACAATCCATAGGGATGGCAGGGGATGAGAATGAAGGATTAGGAGAATTCACAGCACTTTCACTGCCACTGTCCTACTTTCACCAGATGATGATACATCTTTGGGTCGGATGTTTTGAAATTAGTTATCTCTTTTCCTCAATAAACTGCTAAGATCCGTAAAAAAACTTGGAAGTTTGCTGAGGAGTAATTAAGCAACCGCCCCCCCCCCCCCCCTATGCTTTTAAATCTAGGACAAAATCCTGTGAATGCCGTAATCGGAGTCCAACCACCACCTATTGCAGACGAAGAGCTCCAGCTTCCCCGTGAGACTCGTGTAACACTGGCACAACTACGTTCTGGATACTGTAGCAGGTTAAACTCCTACTTATCCAGAATCAACCCTGACATACCAAACACATGTCCAGCATGTGAAGGTACCCCGCACGACACTAACCACCTCTTCACATGCCCCCTCAAACCGACTCATCTGACACCCCTCTCCCTCTAGACCCAACCTGTCGAAACAGCATATTTCCTGGGCCTACCCCTAGATGAGCTAGACGAAGATGACCGGTGATATACCTACACTGACAGGGCTACCTATGCTGTTAAAACAACAACAATGCTTTTAAATCCTATCTCTATCACTTGGTCATAGTGCAATGTCGGGCACTAAGGACCATCCACAATTCCATTCCAAACCTTAGCATTAAATTTCGAACACAATTTCATTGAAATGACTTCCACGGCTGGCTTTACAGTAGCCCAATTTTCAGTATATTTTCACGAGATTCGGCACTTCTTTTACAATATCAAAGACAAATAAATCGATAGCTGACATTCTTAAAGCTAAATAGACCACCGTGTACAAATAAAAAAAATACATTGAATCAACGCACATCCGCTGATTAATGACACTTCATATTTCGACAAAATGAATACATCGGTTCATCTACACACATATTTGCAGCCGGGTTTCAAATGGGGGCGAGCACACTTTTACATATGTAAGTATGTTTATATAGGTATAAATAGATAACAACATGATTTCTCAAACCCCTATAAACTATTGATTTCTTCTCTGTTTTACTGGCAGAGAGATTAAAATCTTTTCAATTTCTATGATTAATGAAACTTTAAATTTTTTGTTCATGAGGGCTTCAGAGCTCTGCGTCAGTCGAAGCGGTTCTAATTTCGTATATTTTTAAAACCGCAAAACTTGTGCGTTTCTTGATTACACTTACAATATCTACAAATAAAAATAATCTTTATTATACTCTGCCATTTGTATTCCGTTCGTAGTTTTCTTACTGCTTTGTTGAGGCAAGGATAAATTGCGAATTTCTATTAAACTTCGATAAGATCTATTCAATATCGTTGACAAGCCAAAAAATTGCTGAGAAGCGTGAGGTGGGAGAGAAGAAAAACGGGAAAAGCTAAAAACTTATTAGAAAACTATCGTAACTTCTGTGCCAACAGTCAAAGAGGGTGCAATGTGTGCGTGTGCGTGTGTGTGTGCGCCATTCAGCCGCCTGCCAAAGCTATAACAATAAAAGTCATTTTAACAGCTCCTTCGGCGCATTTGCTATGGCTGGTGGCGAAGCGAAAGTTTAGGATGCGAAGGCTGATGCTGCTGATGTTTTGCTGGTGGATGCGGTTGCTACCCGTATAGAAGTCTATATTCAATATTGGTTAATATTCAAGTTCTCTGCTCACACAATTCGTGATAAAGTTTTTATATGTATGTAGATACATATGTAGATGTGTGTAGATGTTCGCTCATTCATTATTGCTACAACCAAAAATCTAAGTAAATATGTGCGACTCTAATCACCTCAAGCATTCGTTCAAGTTTTCCACTTCACCACCCCTTCGGCCGATCACTTAAAACGCTTTGCGCTTCTAAAAGTCTACTTCTTCGATTTCGTGCTTTGTGGAAAATTTGTCTTCTCCTTTACTTACACTTGACAAGAATTTTCCCAGTGGCATTGGTGTAACTTCTTATCAACGCTTTTGTTTTATTACACTTATTGTTGTTACTTTTTGTTCGTTTTAGCTACGGCTGTTCGGAAAATGAGCGTTTTATATTGGTTCCTTTTGCTTTGCTCCAAACGACGCGCAATAAAGATGCCATCGGCCATGCAAGGATTCTTCCCTTTGTTCAGAAGTTCTATCTCACTCTCCCCTGGTGGTTCTAGGACTGTTGTGGTTAATATTGCTTTGTTTTTCGTTCTCTTGCTTAGCGTCATAATCAACATAATGCTTATGAAAATGTCATTTTTCTGCTGTTATCAGTGATTTGGTTTTAACAAATGCATTTTTTCCTCCTTCTATTCATTGTGATTTTGGTATTATTGCTTTAGTTGCCGCATATTTATATTTATCACTCTAAAGGAATTGCTTTGGTAGATTTGCTTCTTTTATGATTCGTCATTGTTATAAATGTTGTTAATAAAATATTATGCCCAAGCAATGATAAAATGTGGAGAACAGCATAGAATATTTTTTGAGTATAAAACTGCTCGCCAAAACGAAGTAAGTAGTAACTCTGCTAGCACAACAATAATAATAAAACTCACTGTTTCTGAATGCTGGCCACTCGCAAAGTTCTGAAAATAACTAGCGGTAATGGGCATCATTGATGGGCGCTGATATTTTTTGGCGCATCTTCGTTAAGCTATCGATAGTTTTGTAGTAAAAAATTAATTAATTTTGCATGAGGCAGAAAATTACCGATCTAGGCCAAACAAGTGCCGTTTTTCTCGATAACTTGTTGACGCTTTGAAGTTATCTTATTTTACATTGCTTCCTTCAGACGACTCAATTTTTAAGCGTACGGCTCCGAAGCCGTGGAGGAGCTGCACATAGTAAATGATTACCCGTCAATCACTCTAAGTGCAAAGCAAAATCTTCCTCGGCATCAATCCTAATTCAGTCACCGCTTACGTATCAGAAATTGGCCGATTTTGTTAACATAAAAATTCGATTCCACTAAAGTATCGACCCAACTAAAAACTCGGTACAACAGTTTTTCTTACATTAACTTTCTGGCACTGAGGTTTTTAGAAAACCGACCGCAATGAAATCGATGTTTATGCATAATTGGCTGTTATAACGGGTGATTTTTTAACTATTATCTTTTTAAACAGTTGGTTTAAACAGCTGACGCACATTTCGTGTTTTGTTTCACTGTCAAACATCTTCAGTTTGATCTATAATTTAACCATGAATCGTCTTACATACGAACAACGCTTGCAAAACATTGAATTTTATTATAAAATATTATATTAAAAAATGCGTGAATGAAGGCCTTCCAGATCGCTGTTCGTCTTCGACGTCCTCCCGGCCTTCCTTGAACAACTTGTGTCACCGTTTTACCTGGGCACTGGAAAGATATTGGTCCCCGTAAGCCTCCTTGAGTAGCCCAATGGTTTCGGTACTCGTTTTGTTTAGCTTTACGCAAAGTTTGATCGAGTAACGTTACTCTAACGATCGCTGCATTTTAGACACTGCAAAATCCTAACACACTTTTGAAACAGCTTTCAAGCGCGGAACGATGTTGACTGCACCGCTGTTGCCAGCGAACTGCGACCGGTTTCTAGTGGAAGGGGAAGGTCCAACGCTCATTTTCCCCCACCAGCCAATTCGGTTGATCGCTTGGCAGACGCTCCACGCGGGAAGGCTCATTACTTTTCAATCAAACCCTGTACTAGCGTTCCTACAACAGTCGGGTGGGACCCTTTTTTTTTTTTTAAATGTGACCAAGAACTACAGGTACTACTTTGGCAGCTTAGGGGAATGTTTCATGTTATTAAACAACGAAATCACCGTACTATCAATTTGTTCATCTTTTTAAAATCAAAATACCTAACACCCTTTAAATATTGATGCGGAACTAAGCTCCCTTGCTTTAAGTGAAACAACATACCAAGATTGGTTCCGTCGCTTCAAAGACGGTAATTTTAATGTTGACGACCGTCCGCATGAAGGAAGGTCAAAACCCTTCGAAGGCGCTGAATTGGAGGCATTGCTCAATGAGGATCCGTGTCAAACGCAAGAAGAGCTTGCTTCAGTATTTATATTGCATGCTTTGGGAATGTTTTAGAAACAGAGGACTTGGGTTCCTTATGAGTTAAAACCAAGGGATGTTTAACGTCGTTTTTGCGCCTGTGAACAAGTGCTCCAGCGGCAAAAAAAGATGGGTTTTCTTCATCGCATCGTGACGGGTGATGAAAAATGGATTCATTACGGCAATTCAAAGAAAAGAAGGTCATGGGGACTTCCCGATCATGCTTCTATGCCGTCGCCTTGGCCGAATATTCACTCTGCGAAGGTTATGCTATGTATTTGGTGGAACCAAGTTGGTGTTATTTATTATGAACTGTTAAAACCAAGCGAAACCATCACTGGGGATCGATACCGACTTCAATTAATGCGATTGAGTCGAGCACTGCGCGAAAAGCGGCCGCAATACGCGGAAAGGCATGACAAAGTGATTCTACAGCATGACAACGCTCGGGCTCAAGTTGCCAAATCCGTTAAAACCTACCTGGAAACACTAAAATGGGAAATCCTACCCCAGCCGCCATATTCTCCAGATATTGCGCCGTCCGATGATCATCTGTTCTGATCGATGGCACATTTGTCTAGCTGACCAGCAGTTCCATTCATATGAAGATATCAAAAAATGGCTTGATACGTAGATAGCCTCAAAAGATGAACAGTTTTACCGCGACGGTGTACGAGATGTACCAGAAATATGGGAAAAAGTAGTAGCCAGCGATGTGCAATACTTTCAATGATTCGCTTGTAACCATTTTTTTCAAAATAAAGTTGTATAGGGTGGGCCAGGTAAAATTTGCTTTTTGAATCCGCTATAAAAAAAAAACTAATCAATATTTTTTCAAACTTTTTTTTTTATATTTTGAAGATTGAACATTGTGATTTATGAATGAAAAATAATATCGTTCAAATGACTGCCACGACTGGCTTTACAGTAGGCCATTCGATCCACTCAATTTTTAAGCACATTTTCGATTGTTTGGGCTCCAATTTCATGAATGGCAACTTCGATTTCGTGTTTTAAAGCATCAATCCTCTCTGGATGGTTCGCATAGTATTTGTCCTTAACGGCTTCCCACTAAAAATAGTCCAACGGGCTTAAATCACAGCTCCGAGGCGGCCAATTGATATCGGAATTTCGGTTGATTCATTCGGTTTTCAAAAACGGTAGCCAAAAGTTCGAGTGTAACTTTGGCAGTGTGACAAGTTGAACCGTCCTGTTGAAACCAAATGTCGTCCATGTCATCCTCTTCAATTTTTGGAAACAGATCGTTGAGCATGTCACGGTAACGCTCGCCATTTACTGTAACCGCGCCTTCTCGCTCATATTCAAAAAAAAAGGCGCGATGATGCCGCCAGACCAAAAACCGCACCAAACAGTGACTCGTTGTGGATGCATTTGCTTCTCTAAAGTAATGTGTGG
>JAYXIM010043034.1:0-24375 GCA_037575425.1 Anastrepha fraterculus
GCGTGTTTGGCCGAGCTCCTCCTCCTATTTGTGGTGCGCGTCTTAATGTTGTTCCACAAATGGAGGGACCTACAGTTTCAAGCCGACTCCGAACGGCAGATATTTTTATGAGGAGCTTTATCATAGCAGAAAAACAATCGGAGGTTTGCCATTGCCTGCCGAGGGGCGACCGCTATTAGAAACATGTTTTTTGTTTTTATTTTGGTGTTTCACCGAGATTCGAACCTACGTTCTCTCTGTGAAATCCAAATGGTAGTCACGCACCAACCCATTCGGCTACGGGGGCCGACTGTTGAGTATGTCTGTGTCAATTCTCGATGAGTAGGAGCTTAACCTGCTACAATATCCAGAGCAAGAGCAGAAGCTCTTCACCTGCAATGGATGGTGGTTGAACTTCGATAACGGCATTTGGTAACAGACCTCCTAGTTCTTTGACCTGAGCTTGTTTTGCCCTGTGAGTTGTAGGTTGGAAAAAATAGCAGATTTGTCGTTAACAAAATATTCGTTGGAAAAAATTGTATAATTTGTCATTTCAATTTTTCTAGCTCCAACGCCGAACGCCCAATTGGTTCTATATTACCGAAACGACTCGGATTTATATCCGGCCAAGGACTGCCACTTCAACAGTATTCCCCGGGGAATGTTTTTGCTGTAACAACAATAACAACAACAATTAACCCGCCTTGAGCTCTTGTTTTAAAACATATCACTTCAACAAGTATTCATGGATGCCTTAACCTAATACGGCGCAAAATTAATTAGACGTATTTAGCTTCCGATCCTAACCTCGAACTTTATGCGAATAGTTATAATCTAATCTCCGTAACGCATACTCGCCGAAAGCCTCACATATGTTACCTTGGCGAGGGAGTAATAAACTCGTAAAAGCTACTCTCTTGTGTAAGCTTCGCCAAGAAAGGCTGAGACTCTATTTCAGGCTCATTATTTTCTGGTAACATCCATCCCACAAGTTGCTTGCTATTTAATCCGTTCCATGTGAGTATACAAAGTGGGTTTTTGTTTTTGCCAAATTAAATTCAATAGGGCAATGCCACTTGCCAAACAACTGTCAAAGTAATGCACTTATTGAAAGACCCTGTATGGCGGAAAAAAAGAGAATGAGTATAAAACGCCTTTGTTGCACAAAGTGATGAATGACAACTTTTACCAACAGCAGCTACATTTCAGACTTTTACTTTTTGCAAAAGCAGAAAAATCAAAGCAAAAAAAAAAGAGTCCAAAAATAATAGTGGTAAACGATATAAAAAGAAAATCAGCGACGGCAACTTTTACTTTTGCTGCAACGAATGCCGCTGATTTCGACACATTTTACAGATGGAAATTTGTAATTAAGAGCATAGCCATGTGTGTGTGGCTTGTTGTTATTTTAAATTTAATATCTCTTTTAACATATAATTAGCTGGCAAGCGATTAAAAAATGTTTATGCGCGGTGCCTAGATAGTTATCTACTTTTTGACCTAAGCAGGTCTTTAATTAATATTTATGATTTATTAGCGTCGGAATAGGGACAGCAAAGATGGTGAAAATAGCTTGCTTTTCTGACTTGAAATACAGTGAGAGAATGCTTAGTAAGCGAATTAAAATTACCACATAAGGGGTGTTTTTTTAGATATATCTAATAGAATTGGCGATAGGATTATCTGTCAAACCAGCTGTCCAAGTAAAGACATACTTAGCTTTGGATCTTTCTTCTGAAAAATCTGCCAAATTTGGCATGCAAAGTAGATATGACCTAAAGACCTAACGTTCCCACGACAGTAGGTTCTACGTGAACGACCCGGATTTATATCCGGTCAAGGACTGTCACTTCAGCAGCATTCCCCATATATGCATGGGAATGTTTATGCTGCTACAACAACAACAACTAAATACCCAAATTTGTAGATTTGGTGCTGTTCTCGGCCACTCGCAGACTTTTAAATGAGATAAATAAATGAATTTAGCCTACAGCATGAAAACCAACTGGCGCAAAAACAGACCATAAAACCCTTCTTTGCCTCGTAATTTAGTGAACAGGTCAAGAATCAACTGGAAGGTGAACCGGGTATTTGGCGCAAAATCCTCTTTAGCAATGAGGCAAATTTCTGGTTTGATGAGTGAGCAAAATTATGCTTTTCAAACAGATTTTCAATCCCAAAAAGCTACTGTTCGGTATGGTTTGTATACCGGTGGCTTCATAGTTTTACACTTTTTCCAAACTGAAAATGAAACAAATGCCCATCAGTGGTGACTGCTGCAAACAGTGATGGATTCCCATGGCAGTCGGTTTTGCGTTACCGTAACGACCCGGCTACATGTATATCCGACCATCGACTGTCACTCCAGAATCGTTATGCGCGTAACAACAACCACAATAACAGATGAATCATTGATGATTTTGGCCTCAATGGTTAGAGATCTTCTAACAGTGTGGCGCGCGATCTGAAGTTGGGTCTTGTTATGATGAAAAATATAAATAAAAATCTGTTTCAAGATCTGGTAAATATTTTCTGTTTCAAAACTTCAGCCATAATTGGATAAATTATGCTTAGAAAAGCCTCTTCCTTCCTGTTGTTTCTATAGCTATATAATACGAACTTTAGCCCTGACGACTCTATTTAAATGATAAATAAAGTCTTCTTAGTGCCTGCTACAGAAGATCGCATGTATTCGTATTTTTCTTAGAAGGGCGAAAAAAGACGGCATCACCTGTTTAAGTGTTAAATTATGTAATACGCCATATAACGTCTGTAATCATCACTTTATTGGCACCATCCGGCATCATTGTGAAGCGCATCACAAAAAAATTAAGTCTGTACAAGGAGTGGCAGTGAAGAAAACCCTATAAACCCTGGTATAAGTGATAAATTATGAGAGAGGAGAGTCGCAAAAAAGAAAAAAAAATATTCTATGGCGAGAATCGCGATACTTTGAAAGCGATATTTAATAGAACCGTGATATTTTGATCAGTCTTGACTCTTGACTACTTGTCTCTTCTCCGTCAGGGAAAACAATTATCAAAAAAAAAAAAAAATTAGAACCATTTCAAATTTGTACTTTATTATACAACATTTTTTTTTTTTTTTTAAGCTTAAATAACAATAGAATTGCTAAATAAACAAAAAGATACCGCAGCGCTAGCAACGGAGGCTTTCGGCTAGATACTAAAATTTAATGTGCTATAAAATTGCGTACCAAATGTAAAAAAAAATGGAAATTTAAAAATCCGAAAATGTTTGAAATTTTGGTGAACACTTCTCGAATTTTCACAAATTGTGTATGGATTTGAAACTTTGATACCATATAAATCAATCAATTTGATGTAGAATGAACTATGAACTTTTATAAAAAAATGAAAATTAAAAAACAAGAAAAATATTTTTTTTTTCACAAGTGAATACGCCATACAACGCTCGAAACCTTCACTCTACTGGGATAATAGCTTTTGCTGACTCAAAAGTAAGTCAACTCAAGAAATGTGTCGATTGCCCGCAACACGCGATTTGACTCCTTTGTACTACTTTTTGCTTTGTGGGTGTACGTTAAATGCTAATATACTGGAAAAGGTGGTGCAAAATTAAGCCGCATTCGAAGTAGCCTTAAGTTCGAAATTAATTTAAAAAAACTGCTATACCGCAAAAATAAAAACACCCGCTATTTATACATTAAACTTCAAGTTGTTTGTGGCTGTGGTTTCATTTGCCCATCCATGTATAAAATCGCGTCGTTGTTGTGAATACGACACCAGCATCACTACAATCATAGGTCTCAACAGCCGGCCGCTCAATGAGTGCCGATGGTCAGCGTGTGTGTAATTGTTTCTCTGCACGCACAGGTAGGCACGGCAGGTCAGCTAACCCTTTGTTCTTGTATAAGTAATATGTGAAACAAGTGCATTATTTGTGCTCTTCTCATTGGTGGGGTGGCGTTTCTTTGTATGAGAGTCGTTTGTATAATGCGGAGTTAGTAAGATTTTATTAGCAAAATCAACGTTTTCTATTGCCGGATGAAATACTTACATACATTTTTAGGTTAACTGCTTTGCGGGTTTATGAGCTGGCAAGCATTGCCGATAATAGCTTGCTTCAACATTAAAGTTAGTAAGTGTTCGGGGGCCTAGTAGACGCTACCGCTTTTCTTTTATGTTTACTTTCCCATAGCTTTACTGCCAAAGGTTAGCTGTGCCATAAATACATGGATTACTATTTATGTAAATGCATGCATGTGTGTATGTGTGAATGCTTGTGCAAAAGATGCAGCGGATGTTGATTGCCTGCAAGAGAAATGTGAATGGCTGAAAATCTATGATGAGGAAAATTTACAAATTGAATAGGTTATTCTCCGTACAGCTTAGCTTATAACCGGTTTTAAATGTTTATTTTGAACTTTGCTTACCTACTGTTTCTTATGTTCTCAAATTGTTGTTTTTTTGTTTTTGCGCTTTGAGAAAGTTTTAAATTCTCACTATTATCAGTTTTCTTTATTTCTTTCTTTCCCTAGTAAATATGCATAGTTAACACATTTGGATAAAAGCTGTTTTGCATCGTTCAACGATGTGTGTTATTAAAGTATTTTGATTGCGTTTTCCCATCCAGAAACTGCCAGCTACTAACCCTAACTAACTAGCCAACAGTGGAAATTGGTTGTTTGTGCCGTTCAGTTCGTTGCTTTCAAGTTTTACTACTATTCGATTTTGTGATTTTCTGCACTGCGATAGAGTGACTGACAGTTCGTGATTTGTGGCTGTGTTCGCTTTGAAGTGTCGGCGGTATCATAAGACTAGCCTTTTTATTATTCTTGTGGTTTCACATAAATCGTAAGTTCATTAAGTAAGCGTCTTCCTGTTATGCATTGCATCTGCTATTGCCCATAGAAGGCATAGGGGGTGTTCTAACCACTTGTAAATACGCACATACATACATACATACATACATACATACATGCATGTGTAAATTGCATGTAGGAAAAACGTGCGCTATGTATCCAAACAATTACTAGTACGATTTCGTCCATTGTCAAACACTTTGCTAGCCAACATCACTAGCCACGACTGCCAGTTCTCGTGTGTTGATTGTGGCTTCTGAAGGGCTAAGGCGTTGCTTCTTACCGGGATTTCGAGAAGATGTCTTTTGTTTTCTATTCAATAAGTGTAAGTTGCTGCACCACTTCTGAATTATAATAAAAATAGTAAATACAAATTATTACAGTTATTCCCTTAAAATGAAAACAATTGTAGAAATGATCATGGTAGTTTTTTTACAAGTGAAAAAAAAGCCTCCTAAACTCCAGAAAACTTTAAAGCTTGGTCAATCCGGAAAATTTAAAAAAAAATACCGAAAATTAAAAAATCCCAAAAGTTAAAAAAGTTTCGAAAACTAGACGATCCCGAAAATTTTCGACTTACATTAAAAAAACAACCGAAAATTAAAAAATCCGAAGAATTAGAAAAGTCCCGAAAATTAGGCGATCTCGAAAATGTTCGACTTACATTAAAAAAAATTTTTTATTCACCCACAATAGATTCTTCAAAGAATTTTGGCATATTGATGCTACTGCGGATGACCTAGTTACGGATCGTGTTGTCGAAGCTACTGAAAATGTTATACGGCCAGCATCCATAATTCATTTCTGAGTGATTTCTTTGAAATTTTCTGGCCATTCCATCTATACTTATAGGTATTGGGAAACACGATGAACAAGCTACAAAATTGTATACCCAAGCTCAGTTAATTTTTTAACTATCACACAATTTTTTAACTATAACAAGAGCAAAAAGTGGTCTAGATTGTCGTGAAGCATAATTGTGTAATTTCTATTCACATATCGCTGGTCATATGTTAGCAGTAATTTTTCGAGCACTGGCATCGAAGCAAGGACCAATCGAATGTTACTAGCACTCAAAGCAAAACTCCTTCGCTAGCACACTAAGCAATAAGCGTTACTTTCTCATTGGTGGGATTTAAGATACTCCCACTGAAAAAAGTACTGAGGTCAGTAGAATAAGTGCGTTGAGAACCGCATGTGTCTAAAAGAGGATGTCGGAAGATGCAATCGGGGTTATAGGTTGTACTGCTCGCAAAGTCCCAAACCGACAGATCAACTCAAATAAGCAGAAAGTTCTATCGCGATAGCTGAATGGCATTCAAAATGGGATCAGTCACCCCAAAGGGCCGGTGGACTCATAGGTTAATCCCACGAAGTAACGAGTGAATCTGACGCAGCTTTTAAGTGGACACGGCTGCTTTCAAAAATATCTGCATGGCTTAGACTTGGCTGGTAGTCCTTATTGCCCAGAATGCTTGAACGAGGAGGAGACTGTCGAGCATGTGGCCGTTTATTGCAACAAGTTCGATAAGGAACGCGACGACCTAGCAAACAAAGCTGGTGTGTTTCTAACGCCCAATAATCGAGGCCCACAAATGCTCGAGTCGGATGAAAAGTGGAAGGCGGTGTAAGCTTTTGTAACACGAATTATCGTGGAACTTTGCAACATTGATTGGAGGCGAAGTATTGATGCTAGACGAACACAGCAGCAAGAACAACTACCGTATTGATAAAATGCAGTAAGACGAACAGCAGACGAATGTAACTGTCAATTGAGCTTATTGCTCACGACAGCCTCCAGACGTAATTATCAAATCGGTATCCCTGTAGAATGAACCGTCGGACTTGCGGTGTTTTTAGTGGCGTCAAAGTCTCACACTGAGTAAGGCTTGCGACTGCTTTTACACCTCGAAAAAAAAGGTAGTCCTACAGAGGATACAGTGTTAGATAATGCTTACGATGAGGCTATGCTTAAGGTTGTTATGAAGAGTTTAATTCATTACAAAACCGGTGAAAGCCGTTGTACATTTGTAGTAAGGCGTCTGATTTCATTTTCGATATTAAAATTTCTACTCTGTACATTTATTGAACCAGCGGCCGACTCACCTTTAATAGCACATTGACCGAATAATAGTGTCAGTTCTGTCCTGCAGGGCTTCTTCGCCTTGCTTGCATCTGCATTGCTTGCCACTTGCAACTGCCGCTAAAAGGGTTCCACTTAAGCTAATGCAATTTCTCATGGCTGCTGCCTTTGCTGCACAAGGCAAATTGCAACTTTGTTATCATCTCTACATATTTTCGCAAAATTCAATTTATTGCTTTATTGTCAATAATATTGTTCTATTGTTGGCAGAAGCAGAATCAGCGCAGAAATGACGCAAGTCAAGCACTTCCATATGCACATTTATATGGATAGAAAATCAAAGTGACTTCAAGTCGGTACTAAATAAAAGTAAAATGTATAAATACATGTATACATACATACATGTTGTACATACTCACGTATGCACAAATCTTCATTGTTACAGTATTGTGCAAAATATAAGCAACTTTTGGTGCTGGTAAATCATAAATCACAATTTTTGTATCATGGGTATACCTCAAGGATGATAGATTACCAGATTTGCTATGTAGCTATGGTGAAGAATAAAATTCTGAGGGGAACTTTGGCTGCCACGTCACTTGAGAGATTTGACAGCCGAACTATGCACGATCATTTCACATGTTTTCACACACTCGTCCAATCAGACGTACAGACGGCAGCGAAGTGTCATTGGTTAATTTTTTTTGTAAATCGTTAACACAAGCTGAGTTTTGTTAAACACATCTTGAGTGACGTCAGCCTATCAACTGATTCTGTCAAATTCGCTTAGAGCCGAGTAACGGTCTGCTAAATAGCACACCTCTGAAAATCTTTTCACCATGAGTATACCTTGTAACCTATTCAAGATGTTTTCCTCCAAAAAGTTCATCAAGTAAATATCTATTCAATTTAATTGATTTTTGAATACAATTTCTGTTCTTACATGCTTAGAAAATTCAGTGTGTTTTAGTAAGAAAGTCTAAATGACTTTATATACCTATATATACATATATATATATAATTGGCGCGTACACCCTTTTTGGGTGTTTTGCCGAGCTCCTCCTCCTAAATGTCTTTATACACGAGCTAAAAACATCGCTACAACTTTAAGCTTCCTAACTCTTGTATTTTCGACGTCTGGGAGCCCTTTTTTGAGCAAAAAAAAAGGAGCGTATAAATAAAAAAGGAGCGTTGACTATCGATCCAGATAGAACTGAAATTTTAATAGCAAAAAAAATCAGAAGTACTGGGAAGCAAAATCTGCAAACACTTTGCAAAATTGTACGCACACCACTATTTGTTTTTTATAAAAGTATAGTTTAGGCTGCCGCCGTAGCCGAATGGGTAGGTGCGTGATTACCATTCGGAATTCACCGAGAGGTCGTTGGTTCGAATCTCGGTGAAAGCAAAATTAATAAAAACATTTTTCTAATAGCGGTCGCCCCTCGGCAGGCAATGGCAAACCTCCGAGTGTATTTCTGCCATGAAAAAGCTCCTCATAAAAATATCTGCCGTTCGGAGTCGGCTTGAAACTGTAGGCCCCTCTATTTGTGGAACAACATCAACACGCACACCACAAATAGGAGGAGGAGCTCGGCCAAACACCTAACAGAAGTGTACGCGCCAATTATTTATTTATTTATTTTTATAGTTCATACTGCAACCTAAACCATATAACGCAAAGTTTCAAACAAAATTTTCCAAATATTCATTAAAATATTCAACTCTTTAACCAGAATTTTTATAAATATTTTCCAAATATTCATTAAAATGTTCAACTCTTTAACCAGATTTTTTATAAATATTCTGGGTATTATCTTTTATAGCAATTTTGAATTTCAGCAAACTGCAAGTTTCAAATGGCAAAAACCGTTGATTTTGGCCATTTTTTTTTTGTTTTTTTTTTTGTGACTGTTCAAAAAAAAAAGTTGGAGCACGCATTTGTAATGATTGTTATTTTCTGTCCGCTGTTAGAAAAAAGCTTTTCTTTTATATTTAATATCCACTTGACGTATTTTGAATTTAGAGACATTTTTTGAGAAATTTTGTAAGAACAATTTTCATTCAGCGACTGTTTACTTTGATGTAGTGATATGATACAAAGTCCCACAAGTCCTCTTGAATGACGTCAGCCATCTTGACCATTTTCGCTCTTCGTGCCTTTATTATTCCACCTTCAAATTTATGTGTATTCGCCAAAATATAAAACGGTGGCAAATAATATTGTAAATATGCCATGAACTTTTTCTAACTTCTCTTTGAGACTTTGTGGGTTTCTCTCTTTTATTATATTTTTATTATTAAGTTATATTTTTCAACGGTTACAACAAATAAGTGATGGCAAATATGGCTCACACTCAGATTGCCGAAATAAAAAACAATATAATTTGGTATAAAAAAAGAATTATTATTATTTTATACTTAAACGCGTTTTTATACTTATTACACTAGTTTACACCAAAAATGGTCCTCGACCAAAAGGCGTTTTTTAGACTAATTTGAAGTCGCTGAAACCAAAAATGAATTTTTTTTTTTCAAAGAACGGTTTCCGAGATATTCCCAAAAACCCTGTTTTTTGGGCAATACTGCAGTTATTACCTGCAATCTCGAAAACAGTGCGCGCCATTTCTTTGAAGTGCATAAATTTCGTAAGGCGCACATATAACCTACATGGCAATATATAATTCGTGTCAATGGAAGTCGTAGTTTTCGCAAAACAGCTGTTCAAAGTTAAAAAAAAGCATTTTTGACGTTTTAACTTAATTATCAAAGTTTATAAACTTTTTTCTGGAAGAAATTTTTTTTTTATATCGACATAAGATAGGTTTTCTGAAAGACAATTTTGTTACCTACATTTTAAGCCTAAGTTTGTCTGAATCGACGAAAAATTGTAGAAGTTATGACCCATAAAGTCAACACGTGTGATTTTACAGTTTTTGACTTGGCTATGCTTTAGGTCAAAAATACGCTTTTACTCTCAAACTTCTTCTTTTATGTTGCACGGAATCTTCACGAAGTTGCATCCAGCAGTAGTCGCTCATCATTCCTTGATCCCAAAAGCCCTAATTTTTGAAAGTGAAAATTCGTAAACTAGTGTTATGTATTAAATTTCAATTGAGCTCTTTATCAGAATGACACACCGGCCTAAGGCTGCCCCTCTACATCCTTATGGCGAGTGGCACCCATCATAGCCCACAACTGAGCTACAGTCGCAGGTGACGGTTGCTAGAGTTTTGCGCAATACTGTAGTAATAAGTATACATGTAAGATTATACACACACATATAAATGCAGGTATGCATGCAAATTACTTTGCATCGTAGCTCGTCAATTACAAGTGTCGCATACGCTGCTAGGCGGCTGAGCTGAGCAAATGGAGTGTACTACAAAAACAAATACAGTCGAACTTCCATATAGTGAATTCGCACGGGACCTGAAAATCACTTCACTATATAGAAACTTCATTATAAAGAAACATTGATTTTTTATGTAATTTTATTTAAAATAATCAGTGAGTTTGGTTTGAATTACAGTCTTCCATTTTTCATTTTCAATAAAAGCTTCCAAATCATGTAGAGAGTTGAAAACATTAATCGGCACGTCACTCCTCATTTCCACAAAGGTTCTAATTACGCTAATGGATGAAGCAGCTTGTATCAACGTAGGTAATGCCTCCTCAGTTTCTACCAATTCTTCAACGGTCAAATCGTGTTCATCGTTATCTGAAATAATATTTACATATTAAATTTTTGTTTGACTATAAAAAGATAAATGCTTACCAGGTTCAGCTGGAACTCCGCGACTTTCAAAAATGCTGTTGAGAATATCTTCTTCGGATGGGTTGTCCCAAGTCTGCACACCATTATCAACATTTACGTAGTCATCAAACGATGCTTCGATATTTGCTACTTTTTTAAATGAAGACTGTAAAGCAGCCAAATCTGATATTGAAAGAAGGTCCTCTTCATCCCAATGCTCAAATGGAATCTGCATAGCATCTTTTGAAAATCCAGCCTTTTTAAAACAGTTGGCAATTGTTTCTGGTTTAACATACATTGCTAAGATTTCGAACTGCTCATCCACTTGAGTCAATATATTCGTTAAAATTCGTTTTCTGTAATATTGTTTCATGTTGTAGATAATGCCTTGGTCCATTGGTTGCAGTAACGAAGTCATGTTGGGAGGAAAATAAGCGAAATGAATGTTTCTCAACTTGTCTCTTACATCTTTAGGGTGGGCAGTGCAGTTATCAACAAAAAAACAACACCTTTCTGTTTTGATCACAAAATTTTTTGTCGAGTTTTACAATCCATTCCGTAAAAATCTCACTGGTCATCCATGCTTTTTTGTTAAACTCATAATCGACACCTAAAGATTTTATTCCCTTGAAGCACTTCGGATTTTTGGCCTTCCCGACTACCAGCAATTTTAGCTTTTCTGATCCAGTCATATTGCTTCCCACCAGGACAGTTATTCTCTCCTTGCTTTGCTTCCCACCAAAGCATTTTTCATTTTTGAATGCCAGTGTTTTAGTTGGCAAGCATTTGAAAAACAAAGCAGTCTCGTCGGCATTAAAATGTCGTTAATGTTGTAATTTTCAATTAATTTCGGTAAGACGTTCGTTACCCATTCATCACGGTTTTCTATGTTGGCGTCAGCACTTTCCCCACATAATGTCTTTTGAATAACGCCATGCCGACTTTTGAACTTGTCTAACCAACCTGTACTTGCCTCAAATTCGTGGTGTCCTAGTGCTTCCGCAAAATCTTTGGCCTTTTGCTTCAATAATGGTCCAGATAAAGGGAGATTCTTACCACGTGCAACGAGTAACCATTTCAGCATTGCTTCGTCAATATCCTCAAAATGACAAGGTCGAAGTCTTTTGCGTTTGGTATTTACTGCCAAATCCTCCGCATTTTTTAAAATCACTTCCTTATTTTTTGAAATATTTGATAAAGTGCTGGGAAGAACTCCGAATTCATTGGCAATATCTTCTTTTTTTTCTTTCCTTCATTAACTTTGTTAATCATTAATAACTTTTTTTCAAGCGAAATGCTGCTTCGATGCGTCATTTTAACTTCAATCACTGAATAAAACTGTAATAGCTCAGCTCTTTCTGTTTTAATTTTGGGATTCCCCTCATTACAGTTTGTCCACATCTAACTGTAATTTTTTGCAACAGAAAACTTTTGAAAAAATTCACTACATGGAGACAAAAACTTAGGACGCTTGAATTTCCAGCTGTAAAATTTGTTCATTATATAGAAAACTTCACTATATAGAAATTCATTATAAGGAGACAAAAATACACCGAAAGTAGAACGAAAAAGCAGTGTCTTCGAAACCAGTGCATTATAAGGAGAGCTTCATTATATGGAAGTTCACTGTAGAGAAGTTCGACTGTATTAAATTTGCATTGAGACGTTGTAGGCTGCGCATGAGTCAATAAGTCAAGAAAATTTAAAATTATAGTGACAATACACATTCGCGCTTATGTATGTACGCACATAAATACAAATGCAATATTTTGCGAAAATAAAAATATCGAAAGTAAAACAAAGCAATTAAAGAGTGCACTAGACGTCCTTTGGACTTTGCTTCAAACGCACGTACATATATTTGCATGTAGTGTAGGTATGTATGTAGTGCATGTATGTATGTATATATGGGATGCATGGAAGAATTTACCCTGCAGGGAAGTTCACTACTTTCGAACTGGTGAATCATCACTAGTTTGCGTTACTTCTCTATTCCAAATAGACAATTGATGAATTTTATGCGGGAATGTCCTAGGAAATATCAATTAATCCCTGCTGCACGCATTTTTGGATAGTTCGCGACTAGTAGGTACCAAATTCGACAGATGAATACTAGTACACTCCGCTTCCATTTTTTCTCCTAGTTCCGAGCCAGTTTTGTTAATTTTATTTTTATATAATTTCTTTTGTCTTCTACTTTTAGCTATTTTTAATGAAAATATAACGTATTCTGTTACCAAAACAACATAAATCCAAGCAAGCTTCACACTGTGTGTAAATTCAAAAAAATTCCACAAATTTTCAGCAAAATTTCACGCTTTTTAATCAAATTTTCTAGAAAAATCTCAAATACGCATTTTTATAGCCCATTGAATTTTAGGGCAATAAAGTGCAAATTTCAAGTGGCTTAAAAATCGCGTTAATTTTTGATAATTTTTTCTTTGACTGTGTTGGGGGTTTTCTTCGATATACAAAAAAATGTCGAACATTCGTTATACGGGTAAAATGCACACGACCGGCAAAAAAATAAAACCATCAACGTGTTTTTTTAGCAACGTAAAACTTAGACGGTATACTCTAGACTAAATTTTTTTAAAAGTTCCTATTAAAAAATGTGAAATTTTGGCTAAAATTTTGATTATTTTTTAAACTAAAGTTTGAATCTTGGATTCATATGAGTTTTTTTAAAAGAATATATTTTCATAAAAGAACTATTAAAATTAGTTAATAAACCCAGTAGAGTGTCATTTATCTTACGCTGCAGTCGTCGATGTCGCGACAATCGTTAGGGTATAGCGTTAACGCTCCATTTAGGCTCGATTCTTGGATTGCAAAAAAAGTATTCTGTTTTTATTTATGTATTCTTAAGCGGGAACGCAGTTGAATTCATGTTTGAAAGAAGATTTCTGTGGCATTGCTTCCGGATGTTCGTATATCCGATGATGATAAGGGGAGAGTTTATCAGTGCAAATTGTCGGCTACTTTTCGGTCTGAATGAAAATAGGCTTTCGTTCATTCTGGACGTTTCCTTTGTTTGCAGGAAAATATAATATATTTTCGCATTTTCTCAGCCGGTATTTTATGCATGCGCCTATCAATGCATTTTGCAAGACAGATGATACGCATCCGAAGTGGCAAAATGGTTATATTGGGCAGCTGAGAGATCTAGACCTTACATAAATGCCAAATGTACTCTAACATTAAGAATATGTGGAGTATGGGAATTAGTTGCTCTGACGGATGGTACTTATATGTAGTGAGTTGAGTGGTATCCACTAGTTGAAAAGTCGAAAAGGTAGAGTTCAGCACGTGACAAACATTCTGAGACTGTATAGTGCAAATCATCTAATAGCAGCTACGACTACGAACTCTGATCGGAGATTTGATTTTGGTGCTACAGGGAACAAGAGCCCTTTGAGCTCGTTTTCCAACCTGTTCTTGACAATGGTTCTTCGGAAAGTTTCATGGTAATTGTGGCTCAAGAACTAAATGTGAATAGAGCTTAAGGAGGATTTGCATTTACATGGTAACCAGTGGTTTTAGATGAGCTTCGAAGCTTACCAAGGTGGTTAGTGTGTCCATTTCGCACTGTTAATTTGCACAGAGAATGCATTTTGGAAAACGCATTGAATTGATTCGCTTTACCTTACAGCATCATGAAGTCGGCATATACCCACGCAAAGCGTAGAGTGGGCCATCTAACGATTGAATCTTGAACTACTAATTGTTTTTAATTTATTGTCATTGCCAACTAAAATACATTATTGTTAAGATACAATTTTAAATTAGCATCTGCGGTTTACTAAATGAGCCGATTTACACTTGCACAATGTTGGGAAATATTAAAAATTGACTTGCAATTTTATTAAACCTCAAATGGGAACTGGAAATGGGACTGCATAACCTTCCAGCCCTACTTGAAGCAGCAACTTACTGTATCACAAGTTAGCACTGCTATACCACTTTCACACTCTGTAGACAGCTCTCGCTACTCTCTGCAGGGGAAGCGAAGTGGTTCGCCATTGGGCAAATTGGATAGTAAAAATACACTAAGAGAGGAGTTGGGTTTTCTGCAGGGCAGCTAATTTATTCATATGTATGTAAGTGCTTCATTAACTCGCTGTATAATTGCGACATTACTCTAAAAGCAATTCAAGTCTGCATTGTTGCGGTCAGCTGAGTACAAATGTTTGTATGTGTGTGGATGTCTTGGTATATGCACTTGCCTATATGTGACCAATTATAGGCTTAAAATCACGCGATTTTCTGCATATCTATGCATGTACATACGTACATACATATGATACAAGTATATGCATATGTAGGGATTTTCGATTAAATATTTTCTACACATTTTTAGTTGCGCTAATTTAATTGCACAGGCACTTCAGAACAGCTAAATATAGTAATTTTTGCGTGCGTAAAATGCTGTGTACATTTTATGGGTACAGTGTAAATTTTGTTATGTCTATCTATATGCAAATCGAATTGCAAGTGATTGGAAATTAACAAATGCGTGCAATTCCATTTTGCTGAAATACTCAACAAGGCCGAGCTGTGTAATTTGAAGCTGTTTTTATTTTTAAATTTCGCAACAACAGCGCGTTAAGCCATTTCAATTAACAATTTCAGTAAGCATAAGCAGGCAATGAAATACAGGAAAGAGAGAAATATTCAAAATTTTGCACGCCCAAAAAATCGTACTCTGACTTCATTGTTTCTGTTGTTTGTTTCGCCAACAGCTGATTGTCAGGCCGCTTCAATTTGATTTCCGCTTTGTATGATGCATAAAAATACGTGCTAATATTTAAATTATTATAAAAAATCTCTGCACTCATTTGTTAATTATTTGCGATATTTTTATATTATAATTCATAAGTGAGGAAACAATAACTAAAGTTGATTGCTTTTAAAAAGTCAGCTCATAAGTATGTACAGTGACGAGTAAGAGTGCATGATGATTTTTTTTTTAATAGTTACAATTTTATTGCTTTTTTGTTTTTAGTATTGCTCATTCTTCTCAAATTCAAATCTTACATTCAAACGGTTTTCCAAAATTTAGAAAAAAATTAAAAAAAAATCACATATATTTTGCCTTTTTTTAATTTTAACTTATTTTTTTTTTTTAATATTTTTAGTTTTTTGTTATTTTTTATATTTTTCTTTGAATATTTTTAATTTTTTAAACAAACCCGTGTAAATCCCACATTCTTTTTTACAAAATTTAGAAAAAAATGCATTTACATTTTGTTGTTTTTTAATTTAAGCATTTTTTAATATATTTTTTGTTATATTTTTTTATGTTTTGCTCTTAATATTTTTCATTTTTTTATCAAAGCCGTATAATTCCAACTTTCAAACTTTTTACAGAATTAAGAAAAAAAAACCAAAAAATTTTTATACAAATTTTCAACTTGTTTTTAATATAATATAATTTTTTTTTTTGGAAATTTTGTTTAATAGTTTTTAATATTTTTCTTTTAATATTTTTCATTCTTTAACCAAAACCACCAACTTTCAAACTTTATATAAAGTTGCGAAAAAAACCAAAAAAATTGTATTTAAAATTTCAACTTTTTAATCTGAATTTTTAGAAAAATGTCCGGTATGCAGTTTTATAGCCCTTAGGTGAACTATTTCAAAAAGCATAACTAATGAACTCCATCTGGTATTGCTATGGATCGAACAGGTGACTGCAAGTCAAGTAGGTCAACCTCAACTAACCTAAGCGGCTAAAAAATCGCCCTGATTAAAAAAAAAATTGTCGGCCCTTGTGTTTTTTTCATATTTCAAGTGCAATTCATAAAAACTATAATTGATTCTATTTAATTTTAATTATTAATTCAATTTTTTTTATTGCAACATTTTTTCCACGAGAAATTCATTTTTACTATAAATGGAAAGGAAAGCAAAAAAAAAAAAAAATTGTTAAAAATCCTGCCAATTTTCTAGTCGCTTAAAACTTGCGCTAATTTAGCAAAATTTCATGCGCCATGTTACTGCGTATCCGAACATTTTCTAAAGATTCAAATTAAAAGGCTTAAATTAAAGGCATTTAGGTGGCAGTCTACTGGACTTTCCTAAGTTTGTTAAAAGTTTAAATTATACGATTTTGTTCAAAGAATAAAATTATGAATAAAACAAAAATACAAAAAATATATGTAGCTCGAAAACCTTTGTAAAAATAGAAAAAAATATCATGCATCGCCACTGAGGTTTAGGTTGTATGGCTTGTGGTTGCTCTCTTCACATTCAAGACTCTTGCTCTCTCTCACTTGCGACTTTTTCTTGTTCCCAAAAGAGGAAATACCCATGAAAAAGCGGGGATTAGCCGCAATTGTGTAGATAAGGTCTGCATCGTTAGAAGAGTTTAGGACATACATACCTAAGCGCCTTTGGGTCAGAGGTGGTTCGAGAATTGGAAAGGTGTTGAAAAGAAAAGACGGAAAGGCGTCAAAAAAGATATTGATGAATAAGTAATTACACATTTTTCGAGAAAAGTAAAGAGTTACCTTACTTTTTGAACACACCTGGTATAAGTACTTCATGTTTTTTTCTTTCGTTGATTTCAAGTAGTTAGTATTATTTATTTTGATCAGTATTTGTTTGCTTTTTTCTTTGTTTTTTCTTTGTTTTTTGTTGTTTTATTATAATTTTTTTTTTAATTTTAATTTTTGTTTTAATCTTAATTTTAATTTTTTTTATATTAATTTTTTTATTTTTTTTTATTTTTTTTATTTTTATTTTTTATGTAATTTTTGTTTTGTTTTTTATTTGGTTTGGTTTTTTTTTTCTTTATTTATTAATTATTTTTTTAATGTTTTTTTTTTTTGGTTTTTTTTATTTATTTTTGTTTTTTTGGGTTTTTTTTTGCAAAATAAAATCGCGTATTTGCATAACCCAGAAAAAATCCAATCAACTTTGCAATCACGAATACAATCATTTGAATGCGACCTTCCATCTATATACAAGCATGTTAGTGAAGCTTCACGCCAACTCAACATCCGATACTCGTAGTATAGGGTGTTTTTTTAGAGGTTAGGTTTTCAAGTTGGCACTACTTTTTTCGTAGATGGTCTTTTTGACAGCTGTCACTTGATTTATGCTCAGTTTGGTTTGCCATTTCATAATGAATAGACTTACACCTGAACAACGTTTGCAAATCGTGCAAATTTATTACGAAAATAATGGTTCGGTTCGCGCGACGCATCGAAGAAAATTTTGTTCAGCGATGAAGCTCACTTTTGGTTGAATGGGTATCATTTTTAAAACATAATGGCAAACCCTTATCTTTATAATAAAGCTAAATTCTTGGTCATAACATTAAATTATATACGTTTTATTTCATCTTGAAAACCTAACCTCTAAAAAAAACACCCATTACAATATGATTGTATACTCGATGCTTAATTGGTATTAAATTGTTTTGTACAATGAAGAGGAATATCTAACGCGTAAAATGTGCACCCACACCTATAAAATTATAAAAAATGTTTTTTCTCTCTTTGTGTCTGCAATTAAATTCAAACTGAAATTCACTGAAAATCAGAGCAAGATAAGATTATTGCAAAAGCTACGGGTATGACTCAACAAATACATTACACACATACGCACACATTACTCTTTTGAATGATTTGTATATTTATGTACTACTGGTGCCAATGTTTTGATTTTTTTATTTAAATGTATGTAGCCTACCATTGGAGCCATACGAATATCTTCCTCTATGCGTTTTCTTCTTCTCTCTCGTGCTTTAGTAGTAACGAAATACGATGGTTGCTATTTAGATTTTTGGCCTTGGGCACTTCTAGTTGTTATTATTGTAAAAACTTAAACATTTGCCATAAAGCTTTGGGGAGTGCTGCTGGAGTTACAGTCCTTGGCTGGATATAAACGGTAACAAATCACCGAATGTTGGAGAAACAATCCTGGTGTTGTCATGCGCTTAACAAGGTAAACAATCGCTCTATGATTCGTCGATGGATATCAAGCACTCCAGTCGATATGGCTTTTAGCTCTTCATTCAGCTGCCAAATATCATAACCTGGGACCAAATCTCATGTTCTGGGTACCTTTACTCTCAATGTAATAATGACAAGAAGCATACAGGGACTTACTTTTCCATTTTTTAGACTCCTCTTATTATGAATAGCAGTCAAAGAAAGAACATATGTACACAGTGCCTTCAGAGTAAGAAAGAGATAGCTAAAGAGATTACAGTTGTTGAGCCAATTAAACAAATAAATGTGCTTACTAATTTATCTCATTTCTCGCTCCACTGAATTTTGAAGTCCACATCCAATGTCATTAGCAATTAATGCATGTCTAAATGTATACCTGCTGTGTTTACTAGGGCGATGCGATTTGTGCTACTTAAAATAATAATTGGCGCTTACACCTTTTGTTGGGTGATTGGCTGAGCTTCCGCTACAATTTGTGGTGCGCATCTTCATGTTGTTCCACAAATCGAGGGGCCTACGGCTCCGAACAGCAGATGGTTCTTTTTGAGGAGCTTTTTCACGGCAGAAAGATTTGCCTGTCGAGGGGCGACAACCTGCTATTAGCAACAACTTTTTCTATTATTTGGTGTTTTACGCTTGGGCTTTCAAGCCCGGCCACTACCGAATGGTAGTCAGGCGCCAACATATACGACTACGGCGCCTGTCTTATCACTGATATAAAAGAAAAACATGTTCCTAGCGGCCGCCGTAGCCGAATGGGTAGGTGCGTGATTACCATTCGGAATTCACAGAGAGGTCGTTGGTTCGAATCTCGGTGAAAGCAAAATTAATAAAAACATTTTTCTAATAGCGGTCGCCCCTCGGCAGGCAATGGCAAACCTCCGAGTGTATTTCTGCCATGAAAAGGCTCCTCATAAAAATATCTGCCGTTCGGAGTCGGCTTGAAACTGTAGGTCCCTCCATTTGTGGAACAACATCAACACGCACACCACAAATAGGAGGAGGAGCTCGGCCAAACACCTAACACAAGTGTACGCACCAATTATTTATTTTTTTTTATTTTTTATTTTATGTTCCTATTTCAAAAGAAGACTTGCTGGGTGGTGCTGGAGTCGAGATATGATGTATCAAAAATCGTACTTATAAATCAATTAGGCTCGCATACAAACAATAGGCCTATTAGTTGCGTGGAGATGACTCATTTAGAGGAAAATGCGAACTCTTCTATGCACTGAGGCGAATGTATTTAAAAAGAGATATATTTAGGTAACATGAAGTGGCCGAATGTGAGGCCACTGTAGATGTCGCACTGCTGCCACTTGAATTGTGTCGGCGTAGTTGGAAGCGAGTCGGGGTGTTGAGGCAACTCGGAAGATCAACCGGCAAACATTTGCTGGCAACGTGCCCAACACTGATGCATAAGCGGCACAAACATCTGGATAAATATATTTTACCAGAGAGTGAAATCAAAATCAATAAAATGGGACAAGTAATAAAATTTATTGAGGAAAATGGGCTCAGAGAAATATTCTGACCCCATAAAGGAGTTACAGTAGATCTTTCAAGTCGCAGTGTTAAATCTCTTTATAATAATAATAATAATAATAATAATAATAATAGGCAACATGGAAATTATTTCCTGGAGCCAAATCGATTGAGGTAATTAGGTAAAATCATAGCATTTATAAGGCGCAAATCTCCATAAACATCGTCTGCTCATCCTCTTGGCGGTCCTCTACGCTTTCTGCCCATGATAAGATAGGTGAAGGCCTTTTTCGTAATTCTGCTGTCGCCCATCCTGAGTAGGTATCCAAAGTTCGATCACAAGTGATAGGTTAAGTTAGGTTGTAAGAGCTATCCACTAAGAGACACACTCAGGCTCATAACCCATTGTGATACCACATAGGGAACTTAAGCTGGTCTTCCTAAAACCTATGTGAACTTTTCAAAGATTTTAGAAGATCCCTGATTTCTACAGTGCTGAGATTCTACGTGTTATTTAAAAATTGTCTACCTGATGTCACCTTCCTCTGAATGGAGCAGGACAGTTCAAGTGGTACAACCGAATACTTTACTCGTATTTATAGAAGAAATAGTAAAACAAAAAAGTATAGGGTATCCCAAAGTGCTGCACTAAATTTTCTATAGAATACACAAAACATTTTTGAACAGAAAATTAGAGAAAAGAAATTAAAAAAAGGAGTCGTCGGTTCGGAACTTATGGCTGTGTGAAATAATGTTTTTTCTCATATTACACCTGACGATATTCAATGTTTAGCTTTCCGTTAGTGTAGTTAACTTCAATAATTTTGGTTTGGTTTCACTGTGGGTTTGTTTGTTCCATTTTTTGAACCAACTTAGTGTTTTGTTCATTACAGCTCGAAGATTTTGTTTCGGTGAAATAACCAATCTCCAAAAACCAATGCAGCGATTTTATTATTGTATAATTTTCACTGCTAAAGAAAATTTCTTTTAAACATAGAGGAGTTAAATCATAAGTCGAAAAACGCTGAAAACTACAAACCTTGCACCTTGACCTCTGGGGAAAGTTTGAGTTAGTGAAACACCTGCTATTATGCCAAATGGTGATGAGTTCAAAGGCACTCTGTAGTTTCAATGAAGAACTAATATATGTAGTCTTATAATATTTTTCATCAAATTCTCTATTACATTAATAAGTACCTATTAGTACTTTGACTTTTGTGGGTCACCCTAGTGCACATACAAACGAGTGACTCAAACATAAGTAGCTGCATTTCTGTATTGACGCTTTATCACTGCAATTTATTTAGAATCTGAAGTATACTTTTGGTTGGCACTGTAGCGATTATCGTTTTGCGCTTTATTTATTTAACAGCCGAATTTGTGTTGACGTTTTTTATATGTATGTATGTAAGTTTTAGATATGTTTGGAAATGTGTATATGCTTTTTATATATTTAACACCAGCAATTAGCTAAATGCATACACCTCATTAACATATAATTCATGTAGACTGTCATAATATTTTCTATTTACTTGCATATAAATAACCATTGTAATGTAGAAAATATGTTTGTTTTATAACCCATATTGTTAAAATTTTATAACCAGCGAACCGCATAGATTATAAATAGATCAATTAAGTTGTAAGTGTTGGTAGAAAAAAAAATAGTTTTTATAATGAAAATTGCGGCGGAATTGTTAAAAGTAAATTTTTTTTGTTTTATGTTAGTTATGCAAAGTTTCAGATGCGTATGTAGGTACAAATTACATCAAAGCTGTCAGTTTTTATATAAAAAAAATTAAAAAAGATAATAAACAAAAAAATTATTTTGAACCAATATATTTTGTGGGCACTGAAACATTTAAAATGTCCCATTTTGTTACTATTTTTTAAGTCTTTTTTTCGAAATTTCGGAAATTTTTATACCATTTAAATAAACAGCTCATCGTTGAATATTCCAGAATATTCATAGTTGAATCCACAGAATATTCTAATTGTTTCTCTATGGAGTACTAGAATGGAATACATTTTCAATGAGTTATATTCCCATTTTCATATTTCTCGCAAAATATGAACATTTTCTTTTATTCTAAGGCATCGATAAAGAAAATTATGCCTTGTTGTTGCAAAGTCTCTGAAGTAGAAATAAATATTAGGCTGGAAAATAAAATTATTACATGATACTGCCATTCGCTGCAGCATAAAGTCACGTGTTTTAAACCCTATTTTAGGAATGCCAATTCAAAATGATAAAAAAGTTCTTGCTCGAAACTTCCATTTCTCGGCAGTAGATAATCAACTTTCTCAAGCACTTCGTCTATGGAAAAAGTCTCAAGAAACACAATTTTATTTTTCGTAATGAGTGTTTAAAGTTGAGAAATTCGCCACAAATCGGATGGGAACCCCGTCTAAACATGTGCAGATTTTATGTGTCTCCATATTATATCCTTCATTACTTTGAATGAGCGATTCCTGTATATGATAAATCTTGTTCAATATGTTTCAATGATTTTTACTTTAACAAAAAGAGTTTGGAATTTTACTACGGAAGACTTACGCTGCTAGAAGATTAAAAATTATTCCAAATCTCTACTTTGACTGACTCTGTCAACTAAATTTTTGTAACGCATTTCCGATGGCTTATGCGCTGTCTCAAAGTTTATATGTACAGTGTACCTCCCAAAAGCTTTTTTCAGTACATAACACAAATCCCTAAGAATTTTTCTTAATTTTTTTCTTTTGATCGGACAACCCTCCCATGACATATTAACTTTTTTTTAGAATTTTCTTATAAGCGGTCGCCTCCCATAAGCGGATACATTTTTCAGTTCGCTCCGGTGTCCGCTTAAGAGAGAGTATACTGTATATAATATCATTGGCGTTAACAATCCAAAGTGTGTTTGGCCGAGGGACTTACAGTTTTATGCCGCCTCCGCAGATAGTTTTTTATGAGGAGCTTTTTCATGGCAGAGCTACACTCAGAGTTTGCTAATGCGGGTCGAGAGGGCAGCATGAGGAGGAGCAATATTGCGTTTAAATTTCGTGATTACTTCTGCATTGTCGGCATGAAATCGATCAAATGGCATCTCACAAAAAAAAAAAAAACGAAACAGTCGTGTTAAATACTTGCCAAAAAAACTTTAACAAAGGCTGCTTACACGGATATTGAAGTGAGTGCGCGAAAAATCTATTATTGGCCAACTTGTACGGCCATTTTGCTGAGACCTTCGATGTGTCGCCAAAAACATTGCTTATCATGGTCCTGTAACATTATTGTGGTCTCTATTTTTGAAGAGCAAAGAGCCAATAATTGATTTGATGGATCGATCGTCATTTATAAACGTATTTGCATTGCTTTCTTGAAAATGGCTCTCACAACTTTGTATATTATTTAAACAGATAATATCTTTGAGATTATTTGTATAAGGTTGCCATCTCATTTAAATTTTTTTGAAAAGTAAATGCAATTTACAATATTGGCGTTAATTCAGATATCTTTTTGAATAGGGTTGCCAATTAATTTTCAAAAAAAAAAAATGTATACGTTAAAATACGATAAAACGATATATGGCAACAAAAGATGTTTTGTGAAATTATGTTAAATAATTTTATTTGAGTAAGTCTCCTACCTAAGATTATTTGAATGAGGTTGCCGGATTGGGCAAATTATAGAAAAAGAAATAAAAAAATATCATGATACGGGTATCAAATTAAGTAAAATTTAAGAGCTTTAATTAGGTTTTTTTACTAGGGTTGTCACCTAATTTCCAATACGAAATATTTATTTGATTAATTAGTATATACAAATATAAGGAGGCAAGTGGCGGAGTATTTTGGTAAAGCTTTATTTATGCAGCTGCTTTGCTTTATTTTATTCGCATGAGGTTGCCATTTTTTTTGATTATTTCAAGAGCGAAAATAAATTTCGTAATATGGGTATCAAATGAAGGGTAGTTAGAAAAGCTTTAACTCAAAAAAATTTTCAAATAGGGCTGCCATCTAATTTTCGATTAAAAACGCTGATTTAATTAAATTATATTTTATTACAAATTTCGTAGTATGGGTATTAAATGAAAGGCATTATGAGGAGCTTTAATACACATATATTTTCGTATAGAGTTGCAATCTAATTTTCAATTCAGAACGTTTATTTATTGTATTAATTAGTTTATGTACCTACATATATTATATATGTTTTATATAAATGCAGGCAATCGGCGAAAAATTATAAAAAAGCTTTATCTTTACAGGTGTAGTCCCCGAT
>JAYXIM010043037.1:0-20754 GCA_037575425.1 Anastrepha fraterculus
AAACGGAGTATTTAATGCTTAACTGGCATCGATCTAAAGCTGCAAATAATTTAAGTATTATGAGATTCTTTCCACCTTTTTTGAGCTTTGTTCATGATCTGTTCTTCGTCAAAAAGGTATAGGTAAAAGAATATTGAACTTGAAATTTAAGGAACACCCTAATGGATGTGTGTATGTAAATTGACTTGCGGTTTTGAAGATACTTAGGCATATGCAGGCATTTCAGCAGAAAAATGTGATTCATGAAAAATCCGTCAAGCACTCGGGTATGCACAAATATTTAGGAATAATTTGGACGCGATAAATCTGACTCAACATCACACAGAACAAATATTTTATCTAGAAATGAAAGTATTTAACTTCATATTATTCACTTGGAAATGCAAAAGGCTTACGTAACTGTTGGCTTTGAGACTGCACTTGAAAAACTTTCCAAACAACAAAAACCGCATTTGATGCAATAAGCGAGGTGTGACAATCGAGTTCCGGAAATTTGTCAATAAAGCAGAAGTAAAATTAAGTTAGTTTAAGAAGATATTCGACACAATCAAACGAAACTCGGTATGACTGGCGTTGCGTAGAAAGAGAGTTCCTGCCAAGATTATCCGCCTCATCAGAGCCTTAACAAAAACTCCGAACTGGCAGGTGCTTCACAACGGTAACAGCAGTGACCCATTCACCACCAACGCAGGTGTAAGAGAAGGTTGTCCTCTGTGGCTCTTTCTCTACGCCACATTATGAGCCAATTGACCCTGCTCAAAAGAGGTGTCGTCTGGAGTTTCACCAGACATCTTGAGGGCACGAGCTTCGTCGATTACATTTGTCTCCTCTTACACAAACTCACTGGCATGCAAACGAAGGCGGACACACTAGTCACGCGTTAACACCCATTGGAGGAAGAAAAAGAGCTCGCTCATGAAAGAGATGGTTAGATGATGCCGAAATCAAATCTTAAGGAACAAACACAATGTCCAGATGAAGCCATGGATAGGATAGATGGGAGAAAAATTGTTGACAAAGCTATGGTCCACTACGGACTGTGAAGATAAGAAGAAGAAATGAGTTGCACTCTTTCGAAACCAGCCGATATAGTCAAATGTCAACTGACTGCAATTAAAAATATTGTACCAAATGATTCAAAATTCTACTTGATTTTTCCAAGAGCCGGCTGGATGGAACTGGATAATGAATTATAGTCATTAAGTGCGCGAGCAATGGATGCATTACTCACAAATGTAGTCTTAAAGTTTTCCCATAAAAAGAGTAACAATTGCAAAGACTTCTTTGTGGAACATTAAAGCTTATCCGCTCAAGTAGAACTGAAAATACACGAAAGTGAAAGGACCGCCCTGCTCTTTTTTAGAGATTCTTGATTAAATAGCTTTAGCGGAGAATTATAGGGTTGAACAGGGACCTCAAATCGTGGAGAAGGTAATGCCTGTTAATATTTTTTGAACGCGCTCTATTTTATTCATCGAAAGTTGCACGTAAGGCTTCGATACTCAGCCTCAAAAAATTCAGATGTATTGCGACAAATGAAGCGTGGATTCGAGCACAATTTTCAAAGAATAAAATTAATGTGACCACTGAGGGAAAATATCGTATTGACAACACCAGACTGAAAAAAGCCATTTCGCGATAAATGAGTTTAAAGTTTGAGGTACAGGAGCACGCAGACCGCTCTCTACCTAGTTAATGGGCTAATGGGCTGTAGAAGCTATAATATTGGGAATTTCCGTATGAAAATTTCACAGTATATCCTTAAAATGCTATGCTTTGGAAATATCGAAAAAAAAAACAAAAATGGATTTTTTGAAATTTCTAGATCATCGGGTCCCCTTAAAGCTCATCCGCTCAACACTGAAAGTAAATGAAAGTGAATGGGCTATTTAGCGGAGAATTCGTAGGAAACGTAATTCCTGTACTTCTCTTTTCTAGAGACTCTAAATTAATAAGCTTTAGCCGATAATTATAGGATGGAACAGGGGCATCAAATCATCGGAAATGCCTGTGTAAGAAATAATTTTCGAACGCGCTTTATTCTATTTATGGAAAGTTGGTCGTAAATTCTCCAAGTGAGAAAGAACCAGAGCCTTAAACAGCAGTTCATATGTACGTGTACGGTACAGAAACTTTAGATCAAGGCATTATAGGTCCGGGACTAGACCAACAACAATGTTTTGTACGTTTGATTGTCATATCAAAGTATTGTCAAAGTAGAAAACAAAGAATGAATTCGCCTTGTTTCATTCTGGACTGACAGCCACATCGATACGGGAAAGGAAAAAAAAACAAATCAGCTGATTTGCCGATCCCACCTTTAATAGATTTGCCTTGCTTCAGATGCATTGCGACGAATGAAGCCTAGAACCGAGTACAATTTTGAAATAATAAAATTAATGTGAGCACTGAAGGAAAATTTAGTATCGAATATAAATCCAATATCCTTAAACTCTATTACACTTTTTAGGAAAGTTTTAGATTAGAAATGGTGTGCGATGTGTTAAAAAATGTGCTGACACCTCGAAAATGTTAAATGAAAAAAAAAATGTTAGACATCCTAAGACAGACGCGACTTCATGCACCATCGATGAAGCTGATTCAAGTCGAGTTGAAGTTTCTGAGCGACCACTGAGTGCTTAACAGATGAGAAGATTTGTAAATCATCCAAGAAGACAAAAATGTCAAAAAGAAGTGGTCCTAATATGTTCCCTTCGGGGAGACCTGAAGTAGTTGGGGGCCTCCTTTTAACTAAAATTGGTTTTCATGAACTTTGCTTCTCACCTTTTAGTCAGTTTACCCAAAATTGGGTCTATTGTGTGTTAGTAAAATTTTCAAAAAAGAAAAGAAATCGCAGTTGCTCAATATTATCGATAGGAATAGAGCAGCTTCGCATACATACATACATACACACAAAGATTGAGTAATTGAAACATTCACACCAATACATGCATATACATAAGATATATTATATGTAGTTTTCCCCTTTCGCTCTCGCTCTCTTCATTTTAAAAGATTATAAATCTAACTGTTAAAATAAACTATGAATATCTATAGCTTTTTATGTAAAAAGGAGTCTTTGAAGTAACCTTGAAGAGAAAAGATCAAATTGAAGTGTAACCAAATTTGTTTAATTTTAATAAAAACAAATTAACTTCACCAAATTTATTTTATTTTTCAAAAACTAAATTTAACTCGTATAAATACGTAGATATATTCACCCGAAGTGCAATTTTAGTCAATAATTTAGCCAGTCACACTTCAGTTGCTAAATTGGAAAATGCTTTTATTAAAAATTGCAAACACCAAATAGAGTTACAACATTGCAATGCTAATTTTGCGCTTATATTCCAATATTTGAAACTGATGAATACTAGGGATGTCAGTACCGAAATTCCGGGTTCTCGGTATTTTTAAGTCCGGAAAACCCAGGGATTATTTATCTGATATCTCGGGATTATATACCTACAAGTCACTTAGTGACTTCATCAGATATGTACGACCTTAAGTATAACTAAGTCTTCGTTACTCTGTTCTGAGAGAATTTGACAGAATCAGCTGATGAGCTGATGTCACTTGTGGTCACCAAACGGTTTGTTTACAAAAAAATTGAGATTGCCTTAGTGATATATGAAAAAACTTAACCAATGACGCTTTGTTGCCGTCTGAGCAAAGACTGATTGAGCGAGTGATATTTTAAATGATCGTGCAGAATTCGCCTTTTGAATCCACAATTAACGTGGCAACCCTCGCTATTTTCTTTTTCACCATAGCCAAATAGCAAACCTGGTAATCTATCATCCTTGACTGAATTCGTATTAAGAGAACTATGTATTTTCTGCTCGCAACAAACTATAAATTTGGCTTAGTAATCGAGGAGTAGGAGTAAATCCGGAAACAACGGATCTGATACATTTTTGCATGAGACATAAGACATATCCCTAGAGGGATAACTCTTATAGTAACAGAAAGGGCTAAATATAAAGGCCTTCTACTGCATGAGAAGCTAAATTGGGGTCTCGCAGTTGAAGATAGAATACGCAAAACAATGATGGCGATGTAAACATGCAGAAGGTTATTAGGAAAAAACATTGCTGATGGAACCCAGAGTAGAACATTAACTTCACACAGCGATTTCCTTCCTTATTCACTCCGCTCTGGAGCATAGCACCTCGACAAGTCTCCTTCATTGTACATGGTTCTGAGCTGTTGTTTTTGTGTCGTCCCATGTGTTCCCGGCATTCCCACCTCGCGCGACAACGACCTTTTCCAAGTAATCTTTGGCCGACCGGCTCCCCTGGGGGTTTGCAGTCCAGTGCCATTCTTGTGGTGCGATCTGTTGGTTTTCTAAGCGTGTGACCTATCCATCACCACTTTCTTTATCGCACAGAGGTAGTTAGGCCAATTCTCTACTATCTTATTGTGGTATGATCGAATGCCTTTGATAAGGGTGTGAGCACTGAAAAGGTTGACAAGTTTCAAAGACCCGCATTTGTTCACTTAACCGGTGCAATGTCAACCACCGCCATCGAAAGCCACACTAAACTTTCCTCCACCCAATCTGCAGTCAAAATATATCGCTAGCAGTGCGGCAATTAAGTTGAATACCTTGAATAAGTGGTTAAACATTGCCTACGGCCGCGATAAGATCTTAACTGGTATTTCAGAGCTTTTCGAACAGAGGGACTAAGCACTCTTGCCTACAATTACCATTAGAATACTCACAACCCTCATCCCCTCAAGCGAGGAGTGGGAACGAGACTATGTGAGACAAGACGAGTTCATCACGTATACAGATGACTCAAAGCTAGAGGGTAGGGTGGGCGAAGGTTCTTCTTCAATTTTCGGTTTCTCCGACAACTGTAGTGTGTTTGAGGCTAAACTGATGGCAATGATGAAAGCAGTAACACTTTGACTATGTGATGCGATACCTGGAGGTGATATCTACATTTTCATTGATTGCCAGGCAGCCATAAAATCCCTCATAAAACAGTCGATAACCTCCAAGGTAGCCATGAAATGCCGCACATCTCTTAAAGAGGTGGCTGAGTGATTTCACCTGAAGGTGGCATCGATTCCTGGCCATCGCGACACTGAGAGTAACTACAGAGCCTATGAATTAGCGAGACTCGGCACCGAATAGATTGATGAGTACACAGACAACGACATAGGCGGACACTTACAAACATCTATGCTTTATCTTTCAGGAAATTTTAAGAGCGGCGAATGAAAGATGGCATAATGATACGACAAGCAGAATCGTCGAACAACTGTGGTCGACTCTCAATGACAAACACACCGAATCTCGGCTAAACCAAAATAAGCATAGCCTTAACACACTGCTTTCCTAACAGGCAGTCACACCCAGAGGTTGAGCGTGTAGATACTTGGCTTCTACCGAAACTGTCTAAATGAGGACCTTCTTCTTTGTCCACCTTCTGTGCCATTGAATAATAATGAGTATCTAAGTCCCGGGATTTTCAAAATGTAATCCCGAAAATCGCGGAGTCGTAACAATCTCAAAAATGTCCATCCCTACTGGGTGCAAATACACAAAAGCGCTGAGATAAATATGGCAGATATGGATGTCTATTTGAATATTTACTGAACTCGTTTCTATTTATTTGTTGAACTCACGTGCTTGCGCAAGTGACGTCGGTTGATTTGCTTCGTGCAGGTGCTGCTGGAAGTGCGACGTGCCACATAAATATGTTTGTATGCTTATACATTTGTATGTCTGATAATTGGTAACACTGGTCGAGAAAATACGCTCGTACCTGTGGAAATTAAGTTACATGCAAGTACAAGTAATTGGAGCTATTTTGCATAAATGCATGCAAATGTGTTTAAAGTAGATTGAAGTGGTCCATGTGTCCATGTGTGTTTGTGCATTTATTTATTTCAGTTTTTTTTTCATTTGATTAACATCTAAAGTTTGAAAGTCAATGACACTTGTTTTTAACGAGACAAGTTTATTTTAGTGACACACTTTAGTTGACTTAAAAAAATATGGAGAAAATCAGTTTGTGTACTAAGGCGCAGATACATTTTCGATTTTGCTGAGTTTAACCAAGTGAAACCAAGTTTTTCTCCACCAGATCTTACCCATTGCCTTTAAAATGTTTGCATTCCATCTCGAAAGTTAGTCAAGTTATGTGTTTTAATTCTCAGTTATCCCAAAAGAGTGATATCTTGTTTGCTGAACTTCGTTCTCTGTACGCAATAAGTCATCTCTTCGTTAACTTCGGCAATAACAAGCATACGCAATGTTGTTGCTAACTATGCAAATACAACCAATCCCAGTGCAGCTCTGAGAGATAATAGAAAGGATTTGACTGCAAAAAATAAACATCAAATCGCTCACAAAACAAATACACCAACAAAGGTAACAAACAACCTCTCTTGGTTAGTTTGTCTCCACCTTCCTCTATCATCGTATCGCCCAATGAGCATCCCACTGTTCTCACTATGTTAAGCTCTAATGGTGATGGCTCCAATAATGCAATAGTGCGAGCGGAGACGACTTCAACGTCAGCGTCGGCTTCGACGTCGGTGTCAGTTGCTGTTGCGCGCGCCTACTAATACAGCTAACACAGCTGTTGGTATTGTTGGAAGTATACGGAATATTGGACTTTCTGCTGTAGGTGATTCTTCGGCTACTTCTTATGCTGACGTCGCTGCCTCTGCTGGTTTGAATTCTGCCTCAAATAACAGTGAGATTAATCTACCTGTAAATAACACTCGTAAATTTGCTGTACTGCGTCGAGGTCTATATTTTTTCTCCTTAATACTCCTTCAATGTATCTTTTGACCGCATTTCAGTCATACACACGTTCACGCATCTTGCCGATCACATTGGTCGGCGCGATGTCCTGAATCTACTCCCTCAGAGCGTCGCTTTCTACGAGCCATCTGACGCAACTAAAAAACGTGTGCTCGGCCTCATCGCTTGGTGCTTCGCAGTGCATCCACCTGGGATCGCTTACCTTACCCTCCTATTGTAGGAATCAGCTTCGCCCCTTCTATCTATCACTCGATTCATTCAGTGTCGCATCGCCTTTACCACTAGACCTATTAGATTTGATTTCATGTTCATTTCAGTGCTAAACTCGAAAATTGAGTTTTCGAATAGTTTCGTTAAGCCTTTCAAAAAACGTTCATTACCAAATGAAAATTTTGTTGACGCGAGAAACTCAAACCATCATTAATTCAATTTAATTACATAAACATTGTATGTATACATATATATGTACATACATATTTAAGTATGAGTCTTTCAGCTCATGTTCACAATGTTTTTTTCTTTTAAACCGCAAAATTCCTCACTGAATAAATTATGTCAAATTAATTCAAAAGCGCTTGACAAATTCGCACAGAAAATTGATAAAAATTACTCAATAAATTAGCAAACGATTTCCGTGCGACAAAAGCAGCAGCAAAAAATAACGAAAATAAAAAGTAATAACAATGTAAAGCAAAGCAATTTAATGGGTGCAGTCAACAATGCAACAGCGAACAATGTATTCAATGGCAATAAAAAAAATTGGCGAAAAAACAAATAGCCTAAAACTGGAAGCAAAAAATAGAAGCGCAAAACAATGTTAATTTCAATATAAAAAATGCCGGCTTACGCATGCCTTTGACTTTTTTTCTTTTCATGCATAGATATGTGTGTGTTTGTGACTACAAACAGATGTGAACAACTAAAGAGAGCCAAAGCTTCATGTGGATTTTGTGTTGCTGTATTTTGTCTTGCATTTATCTCAACTGAACACAAATTCCCATTGATTTCTCAGAGTGGCTCGATTTCCCCACTAAGCTGACGTCAAGTTGACGGCCGCTTTGGCGCTCCGAAAAAGTTTTGTTTCAATTAAGGGGTTATATATAGTTAGAATTTTCAAAGGAAAGATTTTTTTTCTTAATGTACATATGTACATACATATATTTAAGAATGCGCACAGAAAGTTTAATATCGTTCTGGTGAATATTTTCGAAGTTGCACGCAAATTTGAAAAGGCGTTTCGGAGTGCTTGAAAGTGCAAGGTCGGAGCGGCAGCGCGTTTTTCTCAAAATGGTGTTTTCAAAGTCGGTGACCAACATTACTCGAAAACGGCTAAACCACTTAGTCTCAAATGTTAACACGAGCTTCTTAAGTATATTTTTTCGTAATTAGTTGAAGAATGGATACAAACGCTCCGGCTTTGAAAGTATTAGATGCGGTACCAGCTGGTGGTAGCAGAGGAAGAGGGCGGCCTCCTCTGCGTTGGAAAGATCAGGTGGAGAAGGACTTGGCTTCACTTGGTGTGTCCAACTGGCGCCGGTTAGCACGAGAAAGAAAAGACTGGCGCGTAATCGCGTAAGCGGTTATAGAGCCAATTAAGAAGAAGAAGAAGTTGAAGATTTCTTTTCACGGATAAATATTTTTTTTTTTTTATAAACAATTAAAGTCCGAAATTTTGGTCAAAAAAGAGGTTGTCTGTAAAGTCGGTTTACTGACGATAGTTTAACGTGACAACGTCATAAGAAAATACTGATGGATTGGTTGCATTTTTCAAAAGAAAATTTTAATTTTATGTGTTTGATAGATATTTTGTATGGATATAGAGAAAAAAAAATAGAGAAGGATGTAAATGGAGTCGGAATGGAATAGGTCAAGTTACATTTACACAAACGTGAAAAATTACGAAACATTGATCAAATTCATGAAAGATATGTTCAATTTCGATTGTGCACCAGACGTTCATATGTCAACAACACTAAGAGGCACCATCATCATTTTGACTTTTTCAAGCCACATTACACTCGAAACACTCCCTCTCATTTCCTACTTTTTCTATCATCGTCCTAAGCCATAATAACGCACACACGTGCATAAACCAAAATAACATAATAACATAACATAACACAACATAACATAACATAACATAACATAACATAACATAACATAACATAACATAACATAACATAACATAACATAACATAACATAACATAACATAACATAACATAACATAACATAACATAACATAACATAACATAACATAACATAACATAACATAACATAACATAACATAACATAACATAACATAACATAACATAACATAACATAACATAACATAACATAACATAACATAACATAACATAACATAACATAACATAACATAACATAACATAACATAACATAACATAACATAACATAACATAACATAACATAACATAACATAACATAACATAACATAACATAACATAACATAACATAACATAACATAACATAACATAACATAACATAACATAACATAACATAACATAACATAACATAACATAACATAACATAACATAACATAACATAACATAACATAACATAACATAACATAACATAACATAACATAACATAACATAACATAACATAACATAACATAACATAACATAGCATAACATAACATAACATAACATAATATAACATAACATAACATGGTATAACATGCAGTTCAAGCAAGGTAACGCCGCATTTTTTAGTGCGTGCAGCCGGCTACATCGAATTATAAGACGTTATCACGTCAAAATCGATGTTTTTTTTGGAGAAACCGCCATTTTGTCAAAAAAAATTATTTTGCTTATTCCTTCGACTAATTACTAGATTTAACATTACTTTAACGAAATCTGTTTCATTTTTTAAATCTGTTTTGTTCAGAGGATCCAGTTCAGAGATATAGTGGCCACCGCAAAACGTCTTTTTTGAGAGGAGCTCCCTAAGATCAGCTGTAGCTGCTTTCCAAATAAATATTTTTACTAATACTAAGTCTTAAATACAGTTAAAAGATAACATAATACGAGTACAAATTTTTATATCAATAAATTTAAAAGGTTTCTCAGAAAAAATTCTGGAAAATTCGCGTTTTTTCGGACTTCTTGATTGCTCGATTCAATGCTAAAATCGCGATTTCTTTTCATATTTTATTCCATTAATATCAAAAGGTAGCGGCGGCCGTAGTTGAATCAGTCAGTGCGCGATGATCCAAGCTCGAAACCCACTCTAGGTCCCTCCATTTGTGGAACAACATCAACATGAACTCTGAAAATTGGAGGAGAAGCTCGACCAAACACCCAACCAAGGATGTAAGACCCAATCAAATCCATACAAGTATTTAATATCAGTAAGAGTCATGCGGCGAATATATTGCAGACCTCTACACACTCTTCGTTCCGTGGAATGTTTGTTTCAAGAGTGATAGATTCCATAATTTGGCCGAGGGTTAACAAGGCCACTATTCGCGAATTTTGTGGTCGCTCTTGCCGGACCTTGTCCGCGAGGTATGCAGGCTGCGAGAATCAGAATTAATTCGAATCCGTTTCCGGGCATCTGTTAATTTGAGATGAAACTATCTCTGAATTTTATCTTAGCTGTCTTACTCTCGCAAGGCTAAGGTTTAGGCATCTTGGCTCCGTCACGAAAAGCGACTGAAGGGCAGGTATGATAAATAGATTACCAGGTTTGGCCGTCCGCTATGATGAAAAACAATATTTTGAGACTAACTTGGCTTTCTACGTTATGGGGGATTTGACAGCAGCATTCTGCCTCCTCATTTCCCACATATTCCTACGCTCTTCCAATCAGTTGTTGTTCAGACGGCAACCAAGTAACATAAACATAATATTTTTTCCTATATCCACAACACAATTACAATTATTTCGCTCTCACAAACCGCTGTCACATCTCCTGTTGGCTGAGCAAAACGGCTGATCCCTTCGAATTCGGTGAGCGCCAAGTAACGGTTTGATACTGGCTACATCTTTGCGTGACGACGACAGAATGCTATGTTTTGCTTGCCAGTTTTTGCTTGAAAGCAATTCCTCTATATTTCTATTTCTCCCTATTTAGTTGTCCACAACTGTGCATGTCGCTTTTCTTGCCTCTTTATTTAGTTTACAATGCGTGCGTGCCGCGTAACGCCCAGATTCACCATAAAAGGTTAATTGAATTGAGAGTTTGTAGAGCAATGAATGAATGCGAACTAAATAAATTCACAAACGTGCCATGTAAAACAAAAAAAAAAAAAAAACAAAAAACAATAAAAAAATAAATAAAATACTTCACTAAGCTTTTTATTTTTTGCTGAAATGCTTAATTATTCATTTCGCCTGCTAAGCTTAACTAAATAAAATGGGGTGGCTTAGTGAATGAGGCATCCAAAGGTGATGAGTTTCAATTGGGGGCGTAGCGCCGTGATCGCTAAATAATTAAGCGCAAAATGTAAAGAGGATCTAAATTCGGTGATAGAAATTTGTAATTGTCTGTTTTTTTTTTATTTTTTCGAACTAAATAAACAAATCTGCGTACGGTTAAGCTTACGCTTCAAAGCATGTAAATCACAATAAAAGAAAATAATTTTGAACTTTTAAATCAAATTGCTCGAATTGCTACAAAAAAAAAAACAACAAAATAGTTGGTGCGTGTACTTCTGATCAGTGCTTGGCCGAACATTCATTCTATTTTTGACGTCAGTCATGATGTTGTCCCACAAATAAAAGAACGTACAGGTTTAAGCCAACTCCGAACACCAGATATTTTTTATGAGAAACTTTCTCATTGCAGAAATACACTCGGAGGTTTGCCATTGCCTACCGATGGTCGATCGCTATGAGAAAACACTTTTTCTATTATTTGATGATGCAGTAAAATTAGCTTATGGTTTTCAAAGGTTTCTTTCATATCTGACAGTTTTTTTGCCAAGTGAATTGTGTTTGTGACATCAAGGGGGCAGTTTTTCAGTGTAACAAAGTTTCTACACCCACTTTCGAAGGCATAAATTCAGATTAGAAAATTCGCCACAGTTAAACTGACATTGGACCTGATCCTAAGTAAAAGTTTAGAGCAAATAGCCGTGAATTAAGATTTTCTCCAAAACAACTTTTTAAAGCTTTCTATATTGCTTTAACGCTTCTTCAGGACTCTGAGAATCCGAAAAATAAAAACTTTTCTGTAATTAAACTTTTTCATCTGCATATTCATGCGCATTGAGTCATGTGTTGAACTAAAAAATAATAATAGTTAACCTAGGAAAGGAGGATAATATTTAGTTACCCTGGCTATCCTCCTTGCCTAACCCAGAGGATAAGTATCTCAAAAATAGATCTTCCTGCGCTGCTTAGGTTTGCTAAAAGCGTTGATATTATACGTGATGCCTACCTTAAATCTTAATAAGGGTCAGTCTCCACCTGGTATCGCCAGGGATCAAAAAGGTCTATGTGTGGCTTAATGCCAACCGGGTTAACCTAGCAAAGCTTTGATAAAAAATAAAACTTTTTACTTTCATTTCAAAGAAATGTGCAGCTGAAGATCGAACAATGATCAGTGAGTCTCATAAGACGAATTTATAGTCTGGAAATCTCAACTTGTAAAAATTCGTGTAGTAGCTTCAAAAATGTCGATGTTGAGACAATCATGGAAAATATAGTATGAAAAAAACTCAGTAAAGCTTGAAAACGCCTTGCAAAAGCCCACAAAGACAATTCTATTCAGTTTTGGAAAAACATTCTTTGGACCGACGAAACCAAAATAAATAGGATGGGACCAGATGGGAAAACCCTTGTACGTCGTCAAAAAATCAAGTGCTAAATGCTAGATTCACAAAAAAGACGATTAAACACGGCGGCGGAAGGATCATGGTTTGGGGACCTTTTCTCGGGCATGGTGTTGGGCCGATTGATCGCGTGGTTGGTAAAATGAATAGATTTCAGTATCTGGATATACTACAGAATAAAATGGAGACATTTGTGTTTGAGTTTATGCCATTAAATTGGGCATTTATGCAGGACAATGATAATGAAGCAATGGCTCAGAGGAGAAAAAATTAATGCACTGGATTGGCCGGCGCAGAGCCCTGATCTCAATCCAATAGAAAATTTGTGGAATGACGTAATCGCTAACAAAAATTTTAAAAATTTTGACGATTTGTGGGTCGCAGTTGAGGAGGCTTGGTACTCGACTCCAAAGGAAAGATGCCACCAGCTTGTAGAAAGCATGGAGCGATGGCTTGAAGAAGTAATCAAAAGCGGTGGATATAGTACAAAATACTAATCTGGTAAAGCAATATTATTCCTTAACTATCTGATTTGTTTGCTATGTTTGCTTTTATTTGGAATTTTTTAGGATGTGCTATTTATGTGTCCAGGGGGTTTCGTGAGTTATCAACGGTCTCGTAAATTAAATCAGAACTAAAAATAATTATTTAAAAACATATTCAACTCTTTGTATGACCATGGCTGTTGTGCCCGTAGAGAAAGTCAATATTTTGATAAATATACACATAGGTACATTGTGTAATCGATAAATTTAGTTATCAGTAAATTTTGGTATCGTTAAATTTTGTTCTCAATAAATTTTATGCTCGATAAATGTCGTTGTCGATAAATGTTGTGTTCGATAAACTTCGTATTCGATAAAAAAAATTATCGATAATTTTTGTTGCCAATAAATTTTGTGTTCGATACATTTTGTTATCGATAAGTTTGTTTCTGGATAAATTTTTCGTTCGATAAACTTCTTATTCGATAACTTTTGTTACCACTAAATTTTTTTAGCAATCAATTTTGTTGCCGATCAATTTTGTGTTCGATATATTTTGTTATCGATAAATTTTGTGCTGGATAAATGTTGTGTACGATACTTTTTGTTATTGACACATTTTGTTATCGATAAATTTTGCTATCTATAAATTTTGTTACCGATAAATTTTGTAATAGAAAAATTTTGTGTTCGATAAACTTCGTATTCGATCAATTTTGTGGACGATAGATTTTGTGTTCGATACATTTTCTTATCGATACATTTTGCTATCGATGCATTTTGTTATCGATACATTTTTTGTTCAATAAACTTCGTGTTCGATAAATTTTGTGAGCGATATATTTGAAGAAACAAATATTATTTTGCAGCACATAATTTAACTCAATTCTACGCAAAATCGCATGAAATATCCTCAAAGATCAACAACACAGCCTGCATCAATATTCTAAGATACTTTACGGTATAATTATTTTAGACCCTGAATATTTAAAACTGTTCTGGTACATGCCATTCATTTACTGCAAGAGGAGTGTCATAATCCAAAAAAAGTGGTAAACATATTTTTAAAAATATAAACAAATGTTAAGAAATATACCATAAATAAATCTTTAAAAATAAAAAATAATTTATTTTAGATAAGTATGCAGAATGACAATAAGCGTTTGCTGTTGTCGTTCAATTGACCTATGAAGGCATAGTGAATTTAATTATTTGAAATTGAGTTCATAATGCGAGGGTTGCTACTTAAAGCTTGACTAGTCAGACAAGTAAAAATAATTGCTTATAATCGAAAATAGCTTTAGTGTTGTTCAAAATATTGCTCATGAACCAATTTGCGAAGCACGCGACACGCGTCGTTTTTTGAGTGCAACACACCGACTCGTGAGGGGGCTTCATCACCAAAAGACGAAGCCAGGCACTTTGGTGCTGCTTTAATTCATTATAAAAATATGAGAAAATCATCTCACTAAATTTATCAGGGTTTAATTAGGGGCACTTCTGTTAGGTGTTTGGCCGAGCTCCTTCTTCTATTTGTGATTTCTTGATATTGTTTCACAAATGAAGGGACCTACGGTTTTAAGCAGATTCCGATCGACAAATGAGTTTCTATACGCAGATTTTCCATGGAAGACGAGGCTAGTCATTGCCTGCTGAGGGACGATAGCTATTACAAAAAACTTTTTATATAATTTTGCTGGTTCATGCACGGAGATTCGAGCCTACGCACTCGCGAGGGAAGAGGAACGTATGATATAAAGAAATCAACGCTATTTTTCAGCATCTTGAAACCTACATTAATTTTTTTGCACTAAAATTTGATAAGCTATAAAACTGCGTGCCAAAAATCTTTCTAGAAATTTCAATAAAAATCCTGCATTTATGGCGAAGAGTTTGCTGAATTTTTCTAATTTTCGCATACAATTTTCAAGCTGGATGTATACATTTTTTGTTAGAGATTGAGCTACACTTTTATATAAAAAGAATGAGCATTAAAAAACCCGAAGAAAAAATAAAATAAAAAATTAAAAAGAATTGGTAAAAATGTTGATGCGCTCCGGTTTTGTCACGGACTTTTTCTAACACTTTTTTATTGAAGTAGAAGTTTATTCCAAACCCTTCAAACTGCCACGTACGTGTACACTCGGTCGCGACAACAAAGCCGCCGACTTTTCTCGAACATGTAAATCAACTTGATTATTCCTTTGATTGACCAAATACATCAGAACATTGAAAAGCTATTAAATCACTAATTGTTTTTTTTTTGGTTTTCTTGCGCGCACTCATTGTCACATCATGGAACTCACCGTTTTTCCACATACAACTTAAATCGCGCATACAAATTTCCCAGCTAAAACCCATAAATTTAAAAAGTAATTAAAAATCGCCACACGATTTTTCCGAAATTATTTAATGGTATTTTAAAAATGTCACTTTACTACGCCACCGCGCGTGGGTTGCATTACAACTACAGAGCGCAACAGCCTGCAGCAAAATTGTCAAAAACAGCGTAGACACACAACGCATGACATGACAGCCATCTGAAGAACGAGGCGGCAAACCTGTTGCAACGGTAAAACAGTGAAAGTTGTCAAAGAAAACAACCAAAACAACAACCAACTAAAAGTTAAAAAAATTTTATAAATATTTTACATAAAACCACTTGAAAACTAAAAACACTGTAAATCCAATAAAACACTTAATGATTTGTCTGCAACAAAGCGCATTAGCCTCAGTAAGCGAGTAATTAATTATTCGTTTTTTTTTTAAATAAACCAGCATACAAAGGCTGTGCCAAAGGTGGGCTGCCTAAATGAGGCAGGCGGCTCGATGTGCACGCCCACACACAGTTAACGAACCAAAACAAAGGGATTGACAATTTTCATGCGAAGAAGTCGACTATCAATCGATTTAATTTTTTTTTCGATTTTCATGAAGGAATGTTTTGGAAATATGCAAATCACGTCAGCGATCAGAAAAACTGTGCAGCAACAACAAATTCACTCTTCATCGCCTACAAGCCGCCTGCCTGCCGCTGGAATAGCGATTAGTGCGACACAATTAATTTGATGCGCTTCAATGGAGCAAAACCAAAACAAAATTCGGCAGTAATTTTTTTAACTTTTTCGGAGACAAGAGACAATTTTTAGTTGTTAGCTTCGATTAGAAAAACAAACATTGGATTTCAGTTTTTAGCTTAGCGTTTTCGTGCCCGTGGGAATGATGGCCATTTACGAACACGTTGGAGTACGAGAGACATCAAGTTAGGTAAGGTTGGGAGTGCGCGTAAAACGAAAATCTCACACACTCACTCGACTCTACCTGTGTTTGTGCTGGGAGGCATGGAGATTCTTTTAATCTGAATTCCTTAAATCAGTTCTGTCTGGGGAGGTATGATATTCTACATCCGATATTTTTTTCAGTCGGTTGGCTGAAAGTATGACTGCCTATTGGAATTTAAGTGTGCTCTGGCCAATCCAGAAGAAGGGTGATTCTGCAATCTGTGCCATTTAAAGCGGGATCAGTCTTCTAAATATCGGCTATGAGGTTCTAGCGATCGTATTGTATGAAAGACTGAAGCCTACCATCAACCAACTGATCGGACCATATCAATGTGGCTTTAGACCTGGAAAATCCAGCATCGACCAAATATGCACAATACGTCAAGTCTTGGAAAGGATCAATGAGAGCACGAAAAGGAGTTGGCTATATGCCGCGATGTCTGAATTTGCTTTCCCTGCAAAACTAATACGGCTATGCAAAATGACGCTGCTCAATACCAGCAGCGCCGTCAGAATTGGGAATGACCTCTCCGAGCCGTTTGATACCAAACGATGTTTCAGACGGGTTAACTCGCTGTCGTATGACTTCTTTAACCTACTGCTGGATAAATAATCAAAGCGAATGGGACTGGTGGGGAACGAGGACAAAACGAAGTATCTCCTTTCATCAAATAAACAGTTGAAAAGATCAGGTGGAGGAGGACTTGGTATGTCCAACTGGCGCCGGTTGGCAAGAGAAACAAACGACTGACGAGCTTTTTAAACTCGGCGGTAACAAAATGGCGTAAGTGTTTAACGCGGCACCAATTAAGAAGAAGAAGAAGTGGAAGTAGTTAATTACTTCCACCTTTTTTCGGCTTTATTTGTTGCATGGGGCAGCAACTGTCAGCGCATCTGTTATGTCTAGTGCCGAACATTTTCTTATTAGCTACTCCGCTATCTCATTACCCTCTATATTTCTATGGCCGGGCACCCACATCAGAGTAATTTGAAGCTAATGACCAAAGCCAACTCTAGTTCCTCTCTACACAGTAGATTTAGTTTGGATGAAGTGCAATTGGAATCTATGGCCTTGATAGCTGCCTGTCTGTCTGAGAAGATAGCTCCTCTTGCACCAATTTCTTTGTAGTGTTTTAGTGATTTCCAAGCTTCCCTGATTGCTTATAGTTCTGCCTGGAATACGCTGGCATAGTCAGGAGTTCAAATTGATTTGGTTGAAGTTGAGCGACTAAGAATAGAGGCCAGCTTCCACAGCACAGTTCAACTAAGAACTGTCAGTGTACTTTAGATTTCGATGTCGGATATACCAATCACTTTTGCTTTCCGCCGTTTGGCGCTCGGTGGAAGACGTAGCGTAAAATCTTTCTTGAAGTTAAGGTTGGGGATTGTCTAATTTGTTTTTGAGCAGTGAGGTTCCCTGTAGTCCCTGATCTTGCTGTGGCCGTACGATCATGCTGTCCAGCTTTCTATGTCTCTGAGTCTCATCGCGCTGCTTGTAGCGCTTGTTTTTATGTGTATCTATTACCAATAGAGATGTGGTAGTACTTTATGGAGCATGATTTTGAACGCTGCTGAAAACTGAAAAAGTCACGCCGAAAATTGGTTATTTCAGTCCTCGTTTTCGCCCAAGCTTAGACGATTCTATACTTCTTTATAAATATATTTACAAGTTTATCACCAATCCCAAGACAGCTACCACGCACAGCTTGCAACATGCCACGCGTAACCATAAATTGCAATAGTCACACCGTGCCAACCTTTGATTTTGCTCGTGCGCATGCGCAACGCTGCCACCAAAAAGTTAGCAAAGAACTTGCGATACTGAGACTCGCTCGCTCTGGGTTGCGGCTCCCACGCGCCCAAGCCAAGAGAGATTTTTATGCGACAGTTTCACCATTTTGATTTTTCTTAAATACAAAATTACGATGGAACAACAGCAAAAAGTTGAATAAATAGATTAACTGTATGCTTATTTATATGTATGTGTGAGCGTGTATGTGTATGAGTGCACCTTCATTACCTGGCTCAGTTACGGTGCATTGGTCACAGACGCGCTTTGCAGCCAATGAAGCATGAAGTGTGCAACATTTGGTGGTAAGATTGTTTTACGCGCAAAGCGCAAAAAAGTATAGAATCTTGATGAGCGCTAACGCTTCCCTGGACTTACACCGCTTGCAGGGAGATACACACAGGCAGACAAGTATCATTTGGAACTTTTGTTGGTGTTTGCGCTCATTATTATTTATTTTTCGTGGCCATTTGAATCGGAAAATTTGCCCATTTTATTTTCCTTTCGCTGTTTTAGTAGGTACTTTGGTTTACTTGCAACGCATTTAAAGTTTTTTTGCCATTGTGTTTTTTTTTTTTGTGATTTTGCAATTAAATCTGTTCAGTATTTATTTCTGCATTATTATTTTTTATACATATATGAATTTTTGTGACTTATGATTTTATGATTTTTTTTTTGGCTGTCTTTATGAAGTTTCCTTTTTCCGCCTTCGCACAATCAACTTTGCGCCAACTTTGCGACGATGGCAACGGCTGAGGTGAGAAGTCACGTTTGTTTATGAATAGCGCGACACCTACGCAGTGCGCCATGTGCAACGTGCAGCGTGCAACATTTGCGTAAATTATATGCGGATGTGTGGAAAGTATGGAGCTGCTTTGGTTTTTAGCTGCACTCTTTGGTAGTGGGATGTGACCTGAAAGGCATAAATAAATACACTGCAATATGGCCATTTTCATTATTTATTATTTCAATGAGGCGGTGCATTTGCCAGTTCATAATAAAAGAGAAGGCAGAAGCGCAGTTCGAGCATACGAAATTGCATTGACTGCCAGTTATTGTGGCTTTTGTGAATGCTGCCAAATTTTACCTGGTCGAAAGAAATAATTTTTTGTTTTGTGTTGGAAATTGTAGCGTAAAATAATTTGTTGTTTGTGTAAAATAATTTGTTATATTGTAAATAAAGGGTGGGTCTTTCAAAACTGTCGCCTAGATGCTAACAGTGAATAACTCCTAGACGGTACATTATTTTATGTCATCTCTGACATTTGCTGAGTAGACAGATCTACGATTTTACGCGATAGCACAACGCGTTAAATTACCGAAACTTATTATGAAAATGGTCGATCTTTAAGAAGATCATATCGCGAAACTCGAGATTGTTTTTCTTTTGTGGAAATGATCGTCCAAATTAATCCCACGACTAAAAGGTTGGTGAAAAGACTTTCAGAAACTCGCTCTGTAGTGGCTGGAAAAATGACGACTTCTTCTTCTTAATTGGCGCGATAACCGCTTACGATTTTGGCCGAATTTAACAAAGCGCGCCAGTCGGCACCTGTTGGGCACACCAAGTGAAGCCAAGTCCTTCTTCATCTGACCTTTCCAACGCAGAGAATGCCTTTCTTTTCCTCTGCTACCATCAGCTGGTACCGCATCGAATACTTTCAGAGTCGAAGCGTTTGTATCCATTCTGACGACATGACGCAGCCAGCGTAGCCACTGTATCTTTATTCATTGCACTGTGTCTGTGTCGTCGTAAAGCTCATGCAGCTCATTGTTCCAAAGCTTATGATACTCGCCATCACCAATGAGCAAAAGTCCGAAAATCTTCGGCTGAATCTTTTTTTCACACACTTCTGCGCCATACGTTAGAACGAGCATGATGAGAGTCTTGTAAAGTGTTAGTTTTGTTCGTCGAGAGAGTACTTTACTACTCAGTTGCCTACTTAGTTCAAAGTAGCACTCGTTGGCAAGAAGGAGAATCTCGTGGATTTCAGGTCTCACATTTTTATCGGTGTTAATGCTGGTTCCCAAAATAACAATTGTACGCTCGTATAAAAAACTGTTGCTGAGCGATTAAGTTCTGCGGCTCGCTCGATCTTTTCCAGCATCAGATTAAAGAAGTCATACGACAGCGAATCACCCTGTCTGAAACCTAGATTGGTATCAAACGGCTCAGAGAGGTCTTTCCCAATACTGACGGCGCTGCTGGTATTGAACAGCGTCATTTGGCATAGCCGTATTAGTTTTGCGGGGATACCAAATTCAGACATATCGGCATATAAGCAACTCCTTTTCGTGCTGTCGAATACAGCTTTGGAATCGTCGAAAAGATGGTGTGTGTTGATTCTCCTTTCATGGGTCCATTTCAAGACTTGGCGTATTGTGAATATCTGGCCGATTGTGAATTTTTCGAACCTGAGGCCACTCCGATGGTTGATAGTGAGCTTCAGCTTTTCCCCCAATACGCTCGCTAGATCCTTACAGGCGATATTTAGAAGACTTATCCCACGATAATTGGCAGAGATTGCAGAATCACCCTTCTTATGGGTTGGGCAATGCACACTTAAATTCCAATACCGGTGGTCTACTCTTGGAAAGAAGGGCTCCCGTCAGCTTAGCA
>JAYXIM010043044.1:0-22503 GCA_037575425.1 Anastrepha fraterculus
GCACTGAGCACTTTCTCTGTGAGTGTCCTGCCTTTGCTAGAGCATGGCTACGAGTTTTGGGTTCCGATGTCGTGAGAATGAGTAATATTTGTTCCCTAACACTGGAGGATATTTATAGATTTACCAAAAATCTGGAGAATTCTCACAGGTCAAACTACCTTTGTCTCTGTCTCTATTCTTTCCTATCTCTATCTCTGATACTTTCATCCTTGACTATCTACCTTCTTTCCGGAGCTCTAAATACAATGGGTTTCTTAGCCTGAGTGTTTTAGGAGCCACCAAATCTCTCGGTGCTCCTTGGCTCGACCTATTCAAATTTCAAATTTCAATAAAGTAAAATCAAATATTTAAGAAAATATAATAAATAAAAATGTATTAAAACAAAATAAAAAAATACATGAAACTAAGTTAAATAAGGAAATAAAATAATATAAATGTTAGTAAAATTTAACAGAATAGTCGAATAGAATATATAATAAAATTAAATTAAATTGATAAAAATGCAATTAATAAAATAATATCATAAAGAATATGGTATAACAAATTAAATTAACAAAATTAATATAAATTGAAAACAAAAAATAAAATTAATTCAACAATAAAACAAAATATAAAAAAATTTGGTAGAATAAAAGTAAAATAAAATATTAAGAAATATTTTTTTTTTTTTTTTTTTTTTTTGGCGGTGAGGTAGGGTTCAAAATGCCTTCGCACTTACAGTAAACGTCGTCTACTGCGTCGAATGGTGTAGCCACTAAAACAATCCCTCCCCATTCCTTCCCGGATGTTTCCTCTGCCCCGGGACAACGGTAGTATTTCATATTAAGAAATATAATAAATAAAAATGTATTAAAATATGATAAAAATAAATAAAAGAACTCTAAATGAAATTAATTTAAATTAATTTAAATTAAATTAAATTAAATTAAATTAAATTAAATTAAATTAAATTAAATTAAATTAAATTAAATTAAATTAAATTAAATTAAATTAAATTAAATTAAATTAAATTAAATTAAATTAAATTAAATTAAATTAAATTAAATTAAATTAAATTAAATTAAATTAAATTAAATTAAATTAAATTAAATTAAATTAAATTAAATTAAATTAAATTAAATTAAATTAAATTAAATTAAATTAAATTAAATTAAATTAAATTAAATTAAATTAAATTAAATTAAATTAAATTAAATTAAATTAAATTAAATTAAATTAAATTAAATTAAATTAAATTAAATTAAATTAAATTAAATTAAATTAAATTAAATTAAATTAAATTAAATTAAATTAAATTAAATTAAATTAAATTAAATTAAATTAAATTAAATTAAATTAAATTAAATTAAATTAAATTAAATTAAATTAAATTAAATTAAATTAAATTAAATTAAATTAAATTAAATTAAATTAAATTAAATTAAATTAAATTAAATTAAATTAAATTAAATTAAATTAAATTAAATTAAATTAAATTAAATTAAATTAAATTAAATTAAATTAAATTAAATTAAATTAAATTAAATTAAATTAAATTAAATTAAATTAAATTAAATTAAATTAAATTAAAATAAATTAAACTAACTTAAGTAATAAAGTAATATAAAGTAAGATTTAATAGAGTAGAAGTAAACTTAAATTAAATTAAATTAAAGTAAATAATTGAAAATAAATTCAGTTACATCAAAAATAAAAACAGAAGAAAATACTAAACAAAATAAATTAAATAAAAATGTAATAAAGTATAATAAAAAAATAAAATTAAATTAAATCAGTTAATAAAGTAATATAAATTAAAATTTAATAGAATAGAAGTAAAATTAAAAATAAATAAATTTAAACTAGCTTCAAATATAAATAAAAAATAACCGAATGAAATCAATTTAAGTAATAATTAAAAAATATGTATTTGGATTGAGTGAAATTTAGTTAGTAACTTAAAATAAAAAGAAATCAATCAACTAACCAAGAACAGAGAAAACCAGATTATTTTTAATCAACAACAACAATTATCAATGATTTGCAAATTTCTAATCCGTTAGAGATAGTTTTTGAAAAGCACGCGATCTAGAATTAATTGAATCCACCGCTACAAATTCACCTTCAAATTTGTGCCGGTTGTTTGCATTGACGCTCGAACGCGGAAATCACGTAGAAAAGTGCAAGTTTTCATTACAAAAATAAACTCTAAATATTTCATTGTAATTAGCAGATCATCACAGTTGTGCATTTTAAAACGTGCTTTCGGACGTGTCTGCGCTGAGCATAATAAAAAAATTATAATAAGAGTAATTATTTTTTAAAGTTTTCTTTTTGTCAAGAGAGTAAAAATCTTAATCGAAAGTTATTAGCTGTTCTACAGTTATTTAAATTTTTTTTCTACTATTCTTTGCATTTTCAAACGTGCTTCTCAAGCAAAAATCTACGGACTAATATAGAATAAAAAAAAATGTGTTAAAGTAATACGATTTCTAGTAAACAGAACGACTATAATTCGCGTAAAATAGAAAAATAACTATTACTTGCAAAATATTCTCGAAATTATTTTTCATTTGAGTAATAAATAATTAAAATCACAATTCCTCTACTAAATATTTGCTGTGGTGCAAATAAGCCTTTCGTAGCCAATGGGTGAACAACAATAAGCCGAATATACTTTGTACGAAAGTAATTATCTTGATTGCTGCTTCAGCATTACAATTTTTAAACACCGTAATAAAAGACGATCATAATTCGTTACTGGTTGGTGCTGAAGTGAAAGTGTGTCAAGGATTGAAGCTCTTTGATAATCTACACTTTGAAATTGTTTGAATATTTCGCTAATTTCGGGCAGTGTTTAGCCGAAAGAATAACCACAACAACATTGTATGTATGTATGTACATTTGTATGTGTAAGCAATGCAAAATGCCAAAATTTAGCGTGAGCACTGTGAAGAGTAAATATTTTTTTGAAGAAAATGTTAGATGTAATATTTTTATTAGTGGCATCTGAGTTATTTCCCGACCGTTGTGGAAATAAATCGCTGTTAATATAATTTTCTACACGAAAGTTGATGAAAAATTGCCATTTTATATTTAAATAGAATTAAGTTCTTATTTTTCTTCAACTAAATATTGATAATGGCTTAAAAATAGAGCAGCTTGGAGCTCATGGCACTTTTCTTTTATTTTCTTTCTTTCTTGCGAATGAGAAGGTTGAAAATGCCTAATGCTTCATCAAAGCTAACGACAGAGCAATGGTTGTCATGGGACTAAAAAACCCCCACTTGTTTAGAACTTCTTGCGACAGGCATGCCTTACCGCGGGTGTATTCTTTTCCCCTACCCACTGGGTTAGTTCATGGCTCCCTAAGTGCAATGAATCAAATTTTGATAACAGCCAATCTAGAGTTTGATTTCACACAAACAGTTCTAAATTTTTGGCCATTTTCTAGATAGATTTTTTTCATTAAAGGTATGCCAAGCTATTTTTAACCGAAATTGTTTTTGATAATTATAATTTATATATAAATAAGTGCATGCAAGTCTTAAGATACAGCCGCTTTTTTTAAATAAATCAATAAATAAACAAATAAAAAAATGTATATTTATTTCCTTCACGGTGTTGCGCATTTTCTCCATACAATTCGTGCATTTGTTCTGTGGAGAAACAAGTTTGTGGAATGTTTTAAATTTTTTAGTAAGGCTTGAAAACTGTATTTATGCGAGTTTTGTTAGACAATCAGCTAGAGTGCAATAAAAAATATACATAGAATAGACGTAAAATAAAATAAAATTAAATTAAATTGAGTCAATACATTGAAATAATAAAATCAAAAAAATAAAAATAAAATAAAATAAAGGAAAAGAGAACAGAACAGAGAATAAAAACAAATTAAAATTAAAAAAAAAAAAATAAAATAAATAAAGAATTATTAAAAGAAATTAGAAAGACTGAAAACAAAATAAAGTAATAAAAAAATATAATAAATAAAAAAATAACAAAAACTAAATTAAATTAAAATTAATTTAATAAAGAAATGAAATAATATAAAGTAAAATTTAATGGAATAGAAGTAAAGTCAAAATAACTAAATTAGAGGAAATTAATAAAAATGCAATTAATAAAATAATGTAATAAAAAAATTTAATAAATTAAATTAAATAAATTGAAATAAAATTAAATAAATATTAAATTAAAATAAAAGAAAATTGGAAAATTAGAAAGAATAAATGCAAAATAAAGTAATAATTATATACCTTCTGCTCAAATATGAACGAGATGTTATCAATAAAACGGTCCGCGGATGACATATGGCAAAAATAAATTTTTTGTTTTTTGGTAGGACTGTTATAAGCTTACATGGCAAATTTCAGCGTGATATGTCACATAGTTTGTTTTCTGTGCTACTGTAAACAAGTCAAACTCGGGTTTTTTTCGAATTTAACGATGGAAATTCAAGTTGAACAAAGAATTTGTTTGAACTTTTGTTATTCCAACAAAATTTCGGCTTCAGACGCCTTAAAAATGCTGCAGACAATCTATGGGGACTCTGCTCTATCGCGTGCACGTGTTTTCCAGTGGTACAAATCGTTCAAAGAGGGCCGAACATCGGTTGAAAACTTGCCTCATGAACGTCGTCCAGCAACATCAGTAAACGACGAAAACATCGGAAAAGTAAAGGAAATTGTGCTTGAAAATCGCACAAATCGCAAAATCAGTTAACGCTGAATATTATTTAGACGTTTTAAAGTGTTTGCGCGAGAACATTCGTCTTAAAAGGAAGGAATTGTGGGACAATAAGTCATGGTTCTTGCATCACGATAATGCACAAGCTCACACATCACGTCTTGTTCGCGATTATTTGAACAAACATAATGTTAATATCCTTCCGCAAGCACCGTATTCGCCTGATATGGCTCCATGTGACTTTTTCCTGTTTCCCAAGCTCAAGTTGCCGCTCCGTGAAAAACATTTTGAGACAATTGAAGTCATAAAAGAGAATTCGAAGAACACACTCGAGCTTGACTTGTTTACAGTAGCACAGAAAACAAACTATGTGACATGTCACGCTGAAATTTGCCATGTAAGCTTATAACAGTCCTACCAAAAAACAAAAAATTTATTTTTGCCATATGTCATCCGCGGACCGTTTTATTGATAACGTCTCGTTCATATTTGAGCAGAAGGTATGTATGTATATTCATAATCATCATTCGAATCTCGGTGAAACACCATAATTAAGAAAAAGATTTTTCTAAAAGCGGTCGCCCCTCGACAGGCACTGGCAAACCTCCGAGTGTATTTGTGCCATGAAAAAGTTCCTCATAAAAATATCTGCCGTTCGGAGTCGGCTTGAAACTGTAGGTCCCTCCATTTGTGGAACAACATCAAGACGCACACCACAAAAAGGAGGAGGAGCTCGGCCAAACACGCAAAAAGGGTGTACGCGCTAATTATATATATATATATATATATATATACATACATATATATATTCATAAGTATATAATTGGCGCTTAGACCCCTTTTTGGTGTTTGTCCGAGCTCCTCCTCCCATCTTTTTGTGGCGTACGTCCAGAAGTTTTTTGTCGTAAAGAAATATATTTTTTCGATTTTCTCATCTTTCTGAATTTTTTGTAATTTTGATTTGGTTTTGCGGGTCTGTAGGACCACAAAGCGCCAGGGTTATACACGTTTGCTATTGAAAAGTAGATTTCTCGAGCATATAAAGGTCAAAAATGATGACTTACATTCAAAAAGTAAAATTGGCTTCATTTAAAGCAAAATATGAGGTGTGCTCAAAAGGAATCGCGAATCTTCTCATTTTTTCAAAAATCATTTATTTATTCTTTAATATCTATTTTGTCCACTTCGATGTAATCCCTATGACATATTATGCACTTGTGCCAACTTTTTCCACAACGCCCCTGCAATCGAAGAAAACGATAAGCAAAACTTTTACATTCGGCCGAACTTGCCGCGCTTTTTTCGGTTTTGGTTCGTGCGGCAGCTTCCATTGAGATCAATTCAATCATCAATTTTTTCATCTGTTGTTGAAGTGCTCAGGCGTTCGCATCTTCTCGGCCTTCTGAGAACATTTTGTACCACCGATAAACGTTGCTGTAGTCCAAAGTAGCTTCTCCGTAAGACACAGTCAACATTCGGATCTCGAAATTTGATATAGGTTCTTTGTTCCATCTTTTTGAATAGGTTAAAATCGCCGACGAGCCGAAACACGTACAAGCAAAGCAGCTGTCAACAATTAACTGAACATTCAAAATGGCCGAACTCGTCGGCATGAGTAAGAGACATGAGTACCAACATATCGCCACAAAAATATTGAAATTCGAATATACGTACCTGCAAAAATTCAAATTACGTGATACTTTTTGAACACGCAGGTTCATTATTTTTGAAAATAGAATATGTGTCCAAAAAATCTGAAAAAATTTATGTTTTTTTCGTATGTTATCAAAATTAGGATGTTTTTAATGTTTATGTAAGAGTTAATTTCGCCACAAGAACAGAGATCGGTACCGCTGGCATTTATTTTGCAAAGATAGACAGGATCATAAGTATTTTCAGTCAAAATCCTATTAATTCTTTTTGATATCTTTAACTTTAAATTTCCACTTGTAAAATCATTAGTTCGCTGGTAGAGACTCATTAAGTCCAGCAAACAGACTATAGTTCAAATTAAAAAATTCCAAAAAGCCAGAATACCAATCTACGATCACGCGGAGAAACCCATACTCAAGAATTTTGCAATTAAAGATGGCGACACAAAAGTTGCTTGAGACAGGCTTTTTTAAGAGACTGCAAGCCATTAAACTGTCCGCAGAAATGCAAATTCTTTCATATTCGCAATCATCGGCGATATCAAAAGCCTTGATTAGCACCCACAGTTCAACAAAAGTGGAAGGCGTGTGCATCTCAAGCTTAAAAAAAGTATTATAAAGTATTGACCATATTAACGATGCCACAGCCAACCGTTTTGGCGGTCACTGGGGTATCTGTAGCAAGGATTTTAAAACCATCATGAAGATAATCTTTAAAATTTTCTAGATAAATAGATTTGAGCTTCTCAATAGACAATTTCTTTTTTTTTGGACACTGATAGCGTCTCAGTGACAATAGTCTTTTTCCTGCTTCTTACAAAAATGGTACCCACTTCAATGTCACTAAAGTTTGGGTTGAGTCCAATTTAGTATTCGTTTAAAATATGTTTTTATGTTTTTCAACTCCTGTTATTCGTTATAATTTTCTGTGAAAATAAGTAGGTTTTGTTTAAAATAAATGTGTATATATAGGGAATATTTTGTAATAAATTGTGTGAGAAAAATTGTAATTTTGAATGTGAGACAACTAGTTTTAAATTGGGAATTTTGCCGCAACATCATCGCTACAATAACCAACAGGAATTTGTGTTCATCATTAGTGAGGTCCTTCGAGCCGGATAATTTATTGCTTCTATGAATTGGATCCTCTTGCAACATACTGTGGGCAAAAAGTAAGGTGAATTTATTTTTCAAACTTCGCGGAATTAAAATTTCGCTCTAGTTATTTTTTTCATGAGTTGGCTGCACTGTTAATAACATCTGGGCCAACTTTCATGTAAATGTAATTATCAGTAATATATTTACGCTTGTGTTTACCAAACGACCAAGAGTGCATTTTTCGATTTTTACAATGTCTGATTTGATTGAGCAGAGAAGTGCCATCAAATTTTGTTTGCGGAATGAAATTTCGGCTGCGGAAATGTTTAGCAAGTTGCAGAAGGCATTTGGTGATTCGACCATGTCGCAGAAAAATGTTTATAAGTGGTACAAAGACTTCAAAGAGGGTCGAGAACGTGTTGATGACTTGGAGCGCTCCGGACGACCATCGGCGTCAACAGATGACCAACACGTCAACAAAGTGAAGGAGTTAGTGCTCAAAAATCGTCGGTTGACTGTTAAAGACCTTACTGATATGATCGGAATATCAGAAGGATCTGTGAAACTATTTTGAAAGACCATTTGGGCCTACGAAAAGTCAAATCTCGTTTGGTACCGAAAACTCTCAATTTCTTGGAAAAAAGTCGTCGCGTTGATGTGTGTGAAACAATGCTTTCGGACTATCAGGACAAGCTCAAATGCATCATTCCGTGAGATGAGACTTGGATTTATGCTTACGACCCTGAAACAACCGACCAATCAAGCGAATATCGTGCTAAAGGCGAGGCCAGACCGAAAAGAGCACGTGAAAGTCGTTCATGATGACAGTTTTTTTCGATTTTCGTGGTGTGGTGCACTATGAATTCCTTCCACCTGGCCAAACTGTTAATAAGGAATATTATTTGAGCGTTATGCGTCGCTTTCCGGCCGCCGTAGCCGAATGGGTTGGTGTGTGATTACCATTCGGAATTCACAGAGAGATCGTTGGTTCGAATCTCGGTGAAAGCAAAATTAATAAAAACATTTTTCTAATAGCGGTCGCCTCTCGGCAGGCAATGGCAAACCTCCGAGTGTATTTCTGTCATGAAAAAGCTCCTCATAAAAATATCTGCCGTTCGGAGTCGGCTTGAAACTGTAGGTCCCTCTATTTGTGGAATAATATCAAGAAGCACACCACAAATAGGAGGAGGAGCTCGGCCAAACACCTAACAGAAGTGTACGCGCCAATTATTTATTTTTTTTTATTTTATGCGTCGCTTACGTGAAGCAATTCGTCTAAAAAGACCAGAATTATGGGCCAACAACTCTTGGTTTTTGCATCACGATAATGCACCGTCTCACACTGCACTCGTTCTTTGTGACCATTTCGCCAAAAATTCCACCACCGTATTCGCCTGATTTGGCTCCGTAAGACTTCTGCCTATTCCCAAAACTCAAGAGACCACTCCCTGGAACGCGTTTCGAGTCGATTGAGTAGATAAAAGCTGAATCGAAGAAGGTGCTGATGGCTATACTGGAAATGGACTATTTGGCATGTTTCGGGGATTGGAAAAATCGTTGGCATAAGTGTATTTCATCGAGAGGGGATTATTTTGAAGGGGAAGAAAATTTATTTACAAGAATAAATAAAGATTTTTCATTTTACAACCAAATTCACCTTACTACAGTTTAGGATTCTCCCCGCAACATTAGTTTTTCTCAAATTTCTGAAACACAAAACTGTAGCTAGACTGAGTTAGACTAATCTCCAGCCAGTAACGTGAAGTACCACACCTACAGTGTGCCCAGGGACACATAATTTCAATAATCGAAAAATTTTCATACTGAATTTTTTTCATGAATTTTTTAGGAAAATGTATGAGTATGAATGAGTTTCAAGTTTCTTGCCAAATTCACAAAAAATTTCAAAAATTAAAAAAATGTCATCGCAATTTTCAACTTTTTAATTAAATTTTCTGAGTAAGCAGTTTTATAGCACATTCAATTCAAATATAAAGTAAAAGTAGAAGATTGAAATCACTCAAAAATCGCATTGATATTTGCAATTATTTTTGCATACAATCTTGAGCATTTTCTTCCATATGAACGGAGCATTTCCTTCCATTCAAACTTGTGATTTATATAGAAGAAAAAAAGGGGGTAAACTTGAATTAAAAAGTAAACTCTTAAACCACACAACACTTTATTTGCTGTTTTTTCGTTTTGTCGAGTTGCAGAATGGCACAAGAAAGAAAAGGAATTTGAAAACGTACTAAGAACGGCTGACGAGATAAGGAAGGCATAAAAATCGGCGAAAGTAACCAACCTGATAACCCTCGGTCACTTTTGCTACCATTGCCCCTCACACTCATTGTAATCATTATTTACATAAAAGTTGTACATGGCGTGAACCACACGGAAGCATTGGTGTTTTTTCTAATTTGAATGACGAGGTGGTCTCATTTGAAAAATTAATAGTTAGAGCTGTATTATCTTCTCTCGTGCGCCATGTAGTAAACTACCACAATTAAAGTGATCTAATCTACGTTATTTATAGCACTGGCAATGCTTTTAATAACATTTATAATCACGAGAAACCTTCTGACCGGAAAGGTCTAGTTTAAGCTGCTAAAATACCAATTAGTATGCCTTAAGTCACCTTAATGAGCACACACCAAAAACGAAGGGCTGCTTGTAATTGGGAGCACCCACTTCTTTCGTGTAAAGTTATCGCTCTTTCCTTGTTTTCAGGAAAGTGAGTATGTAAATGTAATGAAAGAGCACCATTCTGAGTTACTGCAAATGAGTCATTACCATTGAGTTAAGGCTCCATTTTAACTTTTTGGACCACTTCTTTAGAGGGTGAGAGCACATTCCTGTAGTACGCCGAAGACATTATCAGCCTCAATAAACGCGCTGTTTATCTTGCCTTCTCTAATTTGGATAGAGATGCAAAGGCAATGAGACTGTTGATGAGCTGAGAAAAAGCGGAACAAACTAAATAAAGAATAAATCAAAGAATAAAGCGTCAAACAAGCAATCAGAGCATTCAAGTGGCTCCCCTGGCCCTATTAACAATTTTATTTAATTATTTATATTACTCTAAAGTACAAAGTACCGTACAGACTCATTCAAAATATAACAAACAGGTCTTGCGCACCATTATTTACACTTACAACAATACGAGCCTTGAAACTCACCTTGCCAACAACTGCTATTTTGAATTGAGAAGGCAGTTACATGTTGCTCATCATTCCAATACTATTTTAGAGCGCAGAGACCGGACTGTACAAGAGAAAGAGGAGGACAGAGTAGCCCCTCACTGCGCTGGAAATATATATTAATAACCCATTCTTTTCGAGGGTAGTTTTATCAATAAATTCCAAGGTTACACAATTCTTACTCGAACAACTAAAGTTAACAAATATGAGCTTAAAAACTAATAGTGAGTGTAAAAATGTAAATTTTTGTTGTTATTATGTAACAAAGAGAAAGAGATGGGTTTAGATAATGTCATTAGAGAAAAGATCAGTTAGTAGGGGAGCAAATTAAGAAACGTGAAGAAGAGATGTGAGAATTTACATAAGTAGGAGAAGTAAGGCGAGAATTATTACGGAAGTGTGTGTTGTTGGTAGTGGGAGCAGGGGTGTGTGACTTTATATTTATATACTTACATATGTTCCCTAGGACCCACGGGCCTCCTATGATCTGGAAATGTCCAAACGAAAAATACTTAGTCCCTCTTGGTGCTTTAGTTGGCAAAAACTTACGCGTAAGAGAAAGCAATGTTTGACGTTTTTCAAAATATGCCCAAACTGCTCGGGTTGCTGCCATTTAAAAAGCAGATTGGTGTTTACAACAATATCAACGCAATGATCGTTAACCCTTTCAAAACCTTATATAAAGTAAATATGAAACTTTTAGTCAATAATTTGTTTTAGAAGGAACAAAATGACAATTAAAATGACATAAATAGTGAGCGGCGGTACTTTAATGATCAAAATAAAAAGGTATACAGCAAAGAGGAAGAAACGTACAACCTAATACATATGAAGGAATACAAAGGAATACATATGCATGTCTAAACAAATATCCATATTATCCAAAAGCTCACTTTTAAATAAATATTTAAGGCGAGTATAAGGCAAATTGGGCCATAAATACAAAATTACAGATTTATCAACCACAGCGCCACCAGAGGTCCAAACGAGCGCGTAAACTTCCTAGACTTACTCACAGCTACTATGATAAATAACATTTTGCTGCAATCGGATGAATAAGCAAACAAGCCTTACCATTTATAAAAGAGGGCGCAAAATTAATCAATCTATCAGAAGATTTATAATTTTTGCAAATGACGTCATATATATATATATACATATATATAATTGGCCCTTTTTGGGTGTTTGGCCGAGCTCGTCCTCCTATTTGTGGTGTGCGTCTTGATGTTGCTCCACAAATGGAGCTACCTACGGTTTCAAGCCGACTCCGAACGGCAGATATTTTTATGAGGAGCTTTTTCATGGCAGAAATACACTCGGAGGTTTGTCATTGCTTGCCGAGAGGCGACCGCTATTAGAAAAATGTTTTTCTTAATTTTGGTGTTTTCACCGAGATTCGAACCAACGTTCTCTCTGTGAATTCCGAATGGTAGTCACGCACCAATACATTCGGCTACGGCGGTCGTCATACATCAATCATATTTGACACTTTTGAAGTGGACAACTGCACTATACAAAGAGATAAGCAATGGTGGGCGAAAAGGTAAAAATTTTCATCCCTCAAAATTACTTTTTTTATTTAGTAAAAACGTAATTCCGACATTTGTTGCACCAGGGCCTAAATTGGATGATTAATTTTGTGCCACCTTCAAAAAAAAAGTCAACTAATTCTCAAATTTTTTTGCACCAGGGCCTAAATTGGATGAATAATTTCGTGCCACCTTCAAAAAAATGTTCAAGTAATTCTCACATTTGTTGCACCAGAGCCTAAATTGGATGATTAATTTGGCACCACCTTAAAAAAATTGAGCTAAATCTCGCATTTGTTGCATTAGGGCCTAAATTGGATGATTAATTTTGCGCCACCTTAAAAATTGAGCTAAATCTCGCATTTGTTGCATCAGGGCCTAAATTGGATGATTAATTTTGCGCCACCTTCAAAAAAATGTCAACTAATTCTCAAATTTTTTGCACCAGGGCTGAATCGGATGATTAATTTTGCGCCACCTTAAAAAAATTCAGCTAAATCTCGCGTTTGTTGCACCAGGGCCTAATTTGGATGATTAATTTTGTGCCACCGTAAAACAAAATTTCAACTAATTCTGACATTTGTTGCACCAGGCCCAAATTGGATGATTAATTTTGCGCCACCTTAAAAATTACAGCTAAGGCTCACATTTATAGCAGCAGGATCTGAAAGGGATAAAACATTCCATTTTCGCAAAGCAAATTATCTTCTTGCGCGTCATCTTCGCCTAGAAGTTCCATTTATATCTCTTTATCTCAAGGAATGCATCAATGAGTTTTCTCTCAACAAAGCTTAAAGAAAATTCACATTAATATTTATATTATAACTATTTTACATTTATTATATATGTATATAAGAATCGAGGAACCTGCAAAAATCATTGCCAAATACTTTGACGACAATTAATTTCTTAAATCAAATTTTTAGTTCTGGTATTTTTGAAATTTTTGTGAAAGGTATTTGAAAGGCACACATTTGTAGGAACCATTCAAAAAAGCGCATTAAGAAAAAAAACAGCAAAAATTATAAAATGATATCTTACAAAGTAACGAAATTAACTTCCTATTTACATTCTGTCTGGCGTATTGCACTCTGTAAAAATTTTACTACCAATGAGTCTGGAGTCCGTGAAACGTAATTGCTTATGTGTGAACAAATATGATAAATATAAGGTAATCATATGTAAATATGGCAATAATTTTAAATAAGCAAACTCTTGTGCAAAGAAGAAATGAAATACTGGTGCAATTCTATGTGGGGACTGACGAAAGTTGTATGGCTTTTGTTGAGGCGATATTCGCAATTGTTTCATAAATTTTGAAAAATTAAGTTCTTCAAAGTATTTAAGAAATTATAATAAGAATACGTGTCTCCTGTAGCTTACACAGAAGGTATTCGCATGTAGGGCGATTTTTAGAGTGTATCGATACACCGCTCATTTAATTTAATCGAAGGGGCATCGAATGTAGGACAAACCGACTTTAACACACGCGACATACACAGGAACAGGAATTTTGTCACTGTCTTTCCTTCTAAGGAGGAATGGAATAAGGGATTCTCACTAACAACTTCGTTGTGTTGGAGCTGGTTTATAATCTCATAGACTTGGAATTGAAAAATCTGTGCGTCTCCCTAATACCATCAGTGTCTTCCAGGCGGAAGTACTGGCAATTGGGGAAGCTTTTAGGCTACTAATCACAGATTTCTCTTTTAAGGGAAATATCGTTATTCTTTCTGATAGCCAAGCTGCAATCCAGGCACTGGGTTCGGCTACTACAGCCTCTAAAGTGGTGGAACAAAGCAGGAGTAGCCTCACCATCTTGAATGAACACCATATAGTTACCTTAATCTGCGTCCCGGGACACCGGAACATTGAAGGTAACGAAAAAGCAGACGAATTGACAAGAGGGGGATCTGCCATGAACAACGTTCTTGCAGTACTGGTTTCTGGTCTATCGGAGAACAAGCTGTCAAAATGGGCATCCCTCACAACACATACTGTCACAGTTGTAAACAACCGGAGAAAAAAGAAACAATCTTCCATTTCATCTGTGAATGTCCTGCCCTATGGAAAGACAGAATGTGAACCCTGGGCCAACAGCTATTCGAGAGTCTCGAGCAACTGTCTGGCTTAGACATCAACAGCCTAATAATGTTCATAAACCGCACAGACTGGATATAGTCTTGTTGTAAATAACTGATAAAAAAGTTGCTAACGAGGATGTGGCAACCCAATGGTGCGAAAGCGCTTGTTGGATTCTGGATGAATCACCACTCTAACTCTAACCAACCAACCACAGGCTGTTTACCGACCTCGACAAGCTTGGACTTGGCGCCACTTTTAAAATTTCTTATTATGCCCATTGCAATTAATTTATTACAATTACATTTCAATAGCTGTACAGTGGTATTTTTCAGTTAAAATTGTATGACGGCTCATTTTTCCTTTGATTTTTTGAAGTTAGTAATTTATAGGCCGCAGTAGAATAGCAAAGAATTTACTGTAAAAATTTTCGAGAATTTATCGGCCCTTAAACTTTATTGTCCAACATATTTTTGTGAAATCTTTATTGAAATATATTAAAAAATATTTTTAATAGCTGACGATTATAGTGAATATTTCTAAAAAAGGTATATTAGGATCAACTGGATCATCCTACTCAAAATTAGAACATACTGTAGTTTTTAAGGGAAGGATTTGAAAAAATAGCCCACAAAAATTGCAGATAGTCACAATTAAAATTTCGATTTTTATTAAAAGAAAAAAAAACTATTAAAATTTTTTTTTTTTCAGATACAAAAATTGATCAATCAAAAACTATTATTTTATTTGTTGATAAAGCATACTAATTTATAAATATATTGTACATATTGAAATATGTAATAGCCGCTTACTCTCTTTATCGGACGAGCTCCTCCTTCTATTTGTGGTGGTGTGCTTCTTGATGTTGTTCCGTAAATGAAGGGGCCTATAATTTTACACCGCCTGTAGGCGTAGAAATAGTTTTTTATAAGTGGCATTTCCATGGCAAAAATAAATACACTCAAAGATTTGCCATTGCGTGCTGAAAGGCGACTACTATTAGGAACAACTTTTTCTCTCATTTGGTGTTTCGTGCCCGCGAATTCGAACCCGTACACTTCTGAATGTTACCAACACTTACCTATTCGGCTACGACGGCCGCTAATATAATACTAATTTACGTATTTAAAAAACAATATCATTTTTGAGAATTGGCTTTTGGGAAATGTGCAATTATTGTCCGTTTTAGTCACCAGCTAGCGCTTCTACTTAAAGTCATATGCATATCCCATTAAATTTTGATAGAATCAGCTTGACATTTTTTTGATTTACTTTAAGTCTATGTAGGGCAAATTAGTATTTTTTCTTATAATTTTGTTTTTTTGCCGAGTATTTACATCTTAATGGATTTGACTCTTTTTCAGTTATCTATCGGAGTTTTCACTGCTCTGTTTTATTCGCAATATGAGAACCTAAAATAGTTCAAAATATTAGCATTTTTATTATTCTGCTTCATGGGGTACTTTGATATTTTTGCTTTCGCGAGTGAGATGTCAAATTTGTAAAAGCAAAAACAAAAAAACAAGTAAATTTGTACTTATTTTTATTACTTATTTCACCTTATATTCTTAATAGTCTCAATTAATAGAAAAATTTATTTTTACTTCATTCTGCTCCAAAATGAACTGAGCTCGGATTGAAGCAGAAGGATGGTTGAAAAGTTTTATTCTAAGAAAATGTAAAAACAAGTAATTTTCTTTTTCATTTTAAGTAACAGCCAGACACAACCCGTTAAAATTAATATTTTAAGAACATGTAAAAGTAGTAGTCATTTTCTTCTTTTTTTATTTTAAGTTTTTTAAATAACCTTAAAAGTGATACTTTATTTATTTTAATTTGTGTAAATTTAAAATTTATTATCTTTTAAGTCACGACCAGACAAAATCCCCTTAAACGATTCCTATTTACTGAACTTAGACATTATTCACTGTGTACGAGTATTCCCAATGTGGTTGTCAAGAACCTTAAGCTATGAGGTTTTCTACAAAGACTTGGTGGCCTGTGTGGTTTGTTCAAAGAACTCGTATCTACTGCTTCGGTTGTCTAACTGGTTGCCTTAACCGCGGTCTATCATAAAATACAGGCAACAATTTATTTCTTAAGCAGTCAAGCGAACTTTTATCAGTCCTTGAGACCCCATCTATGTATGTACTATGTGAATTATAAAAATATTATCGTTCTATAGACTACTTGCATACAAGTGCGCGTATTTTAATAAACACCAATACTTATACACACATTTTATAGCCATTTTACAACAATTAATATCTTTTAATTAGAATACAACTTTAAATACTTTTAATGGCCACTGATAAATTTTTAGCTGGTTGATAGAGCGCAAAAATAGGTGCAGGAGAAGGAGACGAAAAAGTCGAAAAATCCTAAGAAAAAGGTTGTTATAAATTTTTAGTGAGAATTCGTAGAATTTCGTAGTATTTAAAAATATATGCACACACACACATTTTGTGCATATATATGTTTGTATGTTTACCTCCATAAACAAGTGCGATTTTGCTTCCATATTGAAAGACGATAACATTGACTGTCTGGCAAAGAAGTGCAGCGCAACCTGTTAATTGTTTTTGTAAATATGCATGCGCACTTTGCTTTTCTTAATCTTGCTCATTATACATTTTTATTATATATACATATGTGTATGTTTGTAGGTGCATGCAAAAAAAGGTAATTGATACACATAAATATTTTCAAGATTTCTCGCGCATGCCAATAGGGAAAATAGGAATAATTTATTCAATGGCCAAGCAAAAGTGGTGCAAGAAACGAGCTAATTTGTTAATTTAATGAGGAAACATGGATTTGCATCTAAATGAACTGGATTTACTTCAGCATATCTTTATTGAATGCGCGTGTGAGCCAGCTTATGTCATATGCAGATCTATTTCAGCATATTTTTATACCCAGTGCACTAGCGGCTCGGCCCAATGCAATTGAGTTGTATGACATAGGTATGTATGTAAATGAAAGGTGCATACATATATTCAAGAAAGCGTTGAATGAAGAGAGAAAACTAAATAAATAAAAGTATCTTTGTGTGCCAGCCCATTAGGGAGTGGAAGCCATAACCCAAATGCATCTGTGGTCCCAGCAATAAGTAAATAAAAAAAATTTTAGTTAAAAATTGTGGTCCTAATTTTTTTTAATATCAAATAAAAATCTTTTTTAAAAAGTTATTAATAAAAATATATTGAAATTTTTTTTTAAATAATTTTTTTTTTAATTTTTTTAACAATTTTATGTTTTTGTTAAAAAATTTTTGAAAAAAAGTTTGTATTTGAAAAGTTAAGAAGTAAGCCATACAATTAGAAAAATTAATAATTTTGAGATTAGCAATTCTTTTTAGAATTTTTAAAGGAACATGTTTTCGATTGCTTTTATTTTTGTATACATTTTTTTTGTTTTTTAGGATGAAATATGCTTGTTCATATGAAAATTTTTTTATAACATTTTTTTTATATTAAAATTTTGTTTAATGCAATAAAAATGTTTGTTAAAAGTTATTAATAAAAATATATTGAAATTTTTTTAAATATTTATTTTTTTAATTTTTTTAACACTTTTATGTTTTTGTTAAAAAAATTTGGAAAAAAAAATTTTTCGTATTTGAAAAGTTAAGAGGTAAATTAAAAAAAATTTATAATTTTGAAATTAGAAATTTTTTTAGAATTTCTAAAGACGAATGTCTTCAAATGTTTTTTTACATTTATATATATTTTTTTAGTTTTTTAAGATAAAATATACTTGTTCATATGAACATCTTTTTATTCAAATTTTTTGTATTACAAATTTTTTTATTTACATTTTTTTCTATTCCACATTTTTTTAACATTTTTATGTTTTCGTTACAAATATTTAATTTTTTTTTTGTAATATTTGAAAAATTTTCTTTCGTAATTTTTGTCTCAAGAAATAAATAAATACAGAAATTATGTTTTCGTTAAAAATATTGAATTTTTTTTGCAATATTTGAAAAATTTTTTTTCGTAATTTTTCTACCAAGAAATAAATGAATTCAAAAATTTTTAATCTAAATTTTTTTAAATCCCTACTAATATTATAAATGTGAATGTAAGTTTGTTTGTTACGCTTTCACGCCAAAACTACTTAACCGATTATTACGAAACTTTGTACACATGTTTTTGGAGGTGATAGAAGTAACATAGGGTACCTATTGGTGGATAGGGTTTGAGATATATGTAGGTCAAAACGTGGACCCAGGTAACCTTCGGATGTGTATGTACAATATGGGTATCAAATGGAAGCTGTTGGTGAATGCTTTAGTTCAGAGTATTCTTCATGCCGCTCCGTGACTAGGGTCTCGAGATAGATACCAAAACGTGGACCCTAGAATGTGTTTGTACAATATGGATATCAAATTGAAGCTGTTGGTGAATGCTTTAGTACAGAGTATTTTTCATGCCGCTCCGTGACTGGGGTCTCGAGATATAGGTCAAAACGTGGACCCGGGTAACCTTTGGTTGTGTATGTACAATATGGTTATCAAATGAAAGCTGTGTATAAGTGCTTTAATATGGGGTAATTTTGATACCTATTGATGACTGGGGTCTCGAAATATATGCCACAACGTGGACCCGCCGTGCCTTCGAACCGAATTAAACCAAACTTACACACATTGTTAAGTAGGTATTGAAGATGGTTTCCGTATAGTTTGGATACCAATTGGTACATAGGATCTCGAGATACAGGTCAAAATGTGGACCCGGGTAACTTTCGGATGTGTATGTACAATATGGGTATCAAATGAAAGCTGTTAGTTAATGCTTTAGTTCAGAGTATTTTTCATGCCGCTCCGTGACTACAGTCTCGAGATAGAGACCAAAACGTGGACCCTAGAGTGTGTTTGTACAATATGGATATCAAATTGAAGCTGTTGATGAATGCTTTAGTACAGAGTATTTTTCATGCCGCTCCGTGACTGGCGTCTCGAGATATAGGTCAAAACGTGGACCCGGGTAACCTTTGGTTGTGTATGTACAATATGGGTATCAAATGAAAGCTGTTGTCAATATTTCTTTTTGATTTGGATGCCATAAGAAGAAGACGTAAGTGCAAAGTGTAACAATTCTTTGTGAATTTTTTTAATTGGATTTTGGAACAGTGAAAAATTTCTTACGAAATTTGAGAATTTAATGTGAAATTCGAATGTTCAAATGAAATTATGTGTTCGTGGAAAAAAAAATTTTTTTCGTTTTTTTTTTTTAAAAATATAAATGGAAATATATAAATTGAAACGAAAAATTCATGGATGATCAGGAAAAAAGACGATTGTTTCTTAGTTATTCATTTGCGTTGATTTGAAATTCAAAAACAATCTTCTTTTCTCCTGATTTTCAATTTATATTTTATATTTACTCAAAAACAAATAGAAAAACAAAAAATATTGTTTATGCCAAAGCGCTTGAAAAAAGAATAAAGAAATAAATAATATGAAAACCATATCTTTTCTGTTCTAAACCATATCTATTCTATTTTAGTGTGCCCAGCGAAGCGGGCCGGGTGTGCTAGTGTTATTAATAAAAATATATTGAACAATTCTATGCCGAGTGATCAAAGTATTTTGGACGTAAATTTTTCTAAAAACTAATTTTTTTGAAGTTAATTGAAAAAATTTTGAAAAAAATTTATAATTTTGTGATTTATTGAATGCAAAATTTCGGTCTAGAGGTTTTAAAGTAAAATATTTTCGATTTCTTTTAACTTACTTTTAAATGCTTTTTAAGACGAAGCACACTTCAATAAAATCTTTTTTTAATATACATAAGTTGAAAAAAAAATATTTAACATAAATTTTTTTATATAACTTTTTGTTAAGTTAAATTTTTTTATATAGTTTTTGTTTTTAAACAATTTTACGTGTGTGGTAAATATTAAAAAAAAAAATTTTTTAATAATTGAAATTTTTTTTTTAAATATTTAGTATCGAGCAATAAATGAATTTAAATAATTATTTAAATAATTTTAAATAATTTTTATTAAAAATACATTTTTTTAAATATATTGATTTTTTTTTGTAATATTTCAAAAATTGCGGCCGCCGTAGCCGAATGGGTAGGAGCGTGATTACCATTCGGAATTCACAGAGAGGTCGTTGGTTCGAATCTCGGTGAAAGCAAAATTAATAAAAACATTTTTTTAATAGCGGTCGCCCCTCGGCAGGCAATGGCAAACCTCCGAGTGTATTTCTGCCATGAAAAAGCTCCTCATAAAAATAATGCCGTTCGGAGTCGGCTTGAAACTGTAGGTCCCTCCATTTGTGGAACAACATCAACACGCACACCACAAATAGGAGGAGGAGCTCGGCCAAACACCTAACAGAAGTGTACGCGCCAATTATTTATTTTTTTTTATTTTTTTTTTTTATTTCAAAAATTTTCTTTTGTAATTTTTGTCCCAAGAAATAAATGAATACGAAAACTTTTAATCAACATACGAAAATTTTTAATCAACATTTTTTTTTAATGTTTTTAATGAAAATATGTTGAGCGCTCCATGTTAAGTGGTTCAGTATTTTGGACGTAAATTTTCCTAAAAACTGACTTATTTGTTGACTCGAATATGATGAAAAGTAAATTGAAAGAAATGAAAAACGAATAATTTTTAAATTTATGAAATGTAGAAAAAGTTTACATAGTTGTTATAAAGTAAAATATCTTTGATTCTTCCCAGCATATCTTTACATTTTTTTAGTCTGTTCGGATAAAATATACCTAAAAAAAAATTATAAAAAGAAATTGTTTTTGTCTAAAATATTTTTTTTTATATAAAGGATTTATATAAAAAAAATGTTTTTTATATAAAATATTTGTTTTTTATATAAAATATATAAATTTTTTTTCTTATTCATTTTTTCTTATTCGTATTAAACATTTTTTCATATTAATGTTTTTTATATTAAACATTTTTTTTACATTTTCATGTTATTGTTGAAAATTTTGTAAAAAATAGTTTATGGAACATTTGAATTTTTTTTTATTTTTATTTGGTCCCAAGCAAAAATTAATGAAATTATAGAGCACCTATTTTTATTAATCTTATGAAAAAAAATCTTAGCTCGCATGCGCTGGGTATATAAAATTAAATTCCGCCCCTCTCTGTGCAGTTTTCTTTTTCAATTGATGAAGTGGGTAGGCTTGTCTTGTATGTATCCACAAACACACAGCCTTGCATATAACAAAGTACCAGCACTCACGCCCAACAACAACTGCATAATTAACACATGGAAATGAATTAAATCATATCAACTGATGTAATTAAGGTATCGAATTGCATTTATTTTTCCTCCATTAGAAAAAAATGCTAAAAAATGCATGTGGCGCACCACCTTTGATATATTGCGGTTACTCATAGAAATTCTATAGATTTTATCATAAATCACAAACCGATATATTTTTACTTTTGCTTGACTTGAGACACGTGTCGAACTCATATGCATTCGATTTAAATAAAGCGAGGAACAAACTTCTACGGCCATGCGAATATATTTTTAATTAATTAAATTTAACAACAAAAGGTAATTAAGCTCAGTAATTATAAAGGATGAATCGAATTTGTGAATGACTACGTAGAAGAAGGCACGATTTCCAATTATATTTTTCAAGCTGCGCCTATGAGAAGTATGGGAGAAAATTTCAATTAAATCATTTTGAAAATGCCCACAAACACCTCTCACATGGATGGGGATGTTTTAGACCTTCCATCGTTTCTTTTTTTTTTTTGCTTCTTTGAACACAGAAAATTATAAGGAATTTGAAAATTGGCGCTTTATGATACCGAAGAAATGCTTCGTATTTCCGGATGTTCAAAGCCCGCCATCAACTTTATGAAAATTTACGTTTTATAAGCCTGTCTAACGGAGATGATTGAAAAACTGTTTGAAAAAATGTAATTTATTTCTTGGTTTTTTGGGTAAATTTTTTAGAGAATTTTAAAACTATTGACTATTTTGTAAACCATCAGAAATCCTCTTAAAACGTTGTAAATATGTATTTTTGACATTTATGAAAACCTGTTGAACTAATTACCTTTAGAATATTTTAGACTATCCATCAATGTTTTTTGTTTGCTAAATGCAAATGAATTATAAGAATTTTGAAAATGTTATTATTAGTATTTTTTTGATATATATATATGTGAACTACTTTTTAAAATATTTCCTTTTATATGTCCTTTTCAATTTTTTTTTAATACTATATTTATTTTTTTAATATTTTTTTGTTTTATATATCTTTGGAAATA
>JAYXIM010043045.1:0-23097 GCA_037575425.1 Anastrepha fraterculus
TGATGAGTGTTCGGAATATGTTTTGTATATTTTATAAAATTGCATCCCCTATTTGTTGGTTGTTTAATAATAACACAGTGCTGTTTTACAGTGTATTGAATTCTGTTTTTACAGTGTATTGAAGTTTTTCTAATATAGTCTCAAGCTGATCTAAATTATTTGAAAAACGTGGTATGAAACTACATTTACCGTTAATATTGCCTTCGAGAAATGGGAAATATTTTTGTCCAACATCTTAACTCAATATTTCTTATCGGTGTGGTTCATTTTGGCAATTATTTTTAGAAATCTGAAAAATAATAAGTTTATAGGGTCGCTGAAGGGTTTAAATGTTCTACAAAAATATTTGCCGAAAATTTCAGTTGGGGTCTTCTTAGTTAAAAATTGTGTGCGAAAACGGACAAAAGTACACCGTTAACCGTACACATTAACAACCTGATAGTCATGTAAAATTTCGAAAAAAAAAATGTTTTTCATAAAATGTTAATATAATCCTCTAAGAATATGTCAAAAAAATTTTAGAACGTAAATTAAAGTATTACTTATATTATAGGTCGTCAATCGTGACGACTCTATTCTTTGCGTTCGAGCACTCGGAGCGGAATTTTCATTTATTCAAACTTTAGACGCGTTTTTCTCAAAACTATATTTTGCGAATTGGCTTACACGATAACTCGAAAAGTTATTGGCCGATCTCCCTGAAATTTTGCACACATCTTTTTTATGATATTGTTTTCTATGTGAATTTACCAGTTTTCGAAAAATTTTCGAAAAAATAATTTTTTCGAAGTAAAAATAGAAGGAAAATTCGCCCCAAAATTAATTTTTTTAAGCATTTTATTCCGCGAATTTTGTTTTTTTTTCATTTGTTTTTAATTCATATAGAAATTATGACACTAATAAACAACGCCAACATAAATAACAAACGCCGATTGAGAAACCCCGCTGCGACCTTCCTGGAAGAATTGAGTGTACATCCGCCATTTTAAATTATTAAAATTGAAAAAAATTTATATTATTTTGATGTATAAATAAACTGTATGCCAATTTAAAAAAAATATATTGACTTCTTCATTTTAAATAATTTTAATGAAAATCAGGCAAAATATGGCCGTTGACAGGTATATGCCCCCTTAAAATGAAACAGGTCGTGGTATTGAATAAACTTTAATGATCCTTGCGAATAAAGCATTAGATAGCGTACTTATACATCACCCTATCATCCTAATCCCTCTATCGCTCGGTTGGCCGGTTAGTGTTTATGTGGCGGGTGATTACAAATCGAAAACACACTTTAATTTTTCTTCTTCTTAGCATCACAGTCCTTGGTGGACTATTGATTCATTTCCAACCTTGCGCCACCCGTCTTTATCTAAGGCTACTTCCTTCCACCGCTGTACGTTCAGCTTTGCAAGGGCATCTTCAATGTCTTCGAGCCATCTATTTCTGGGGCGTCCTCTTCTTTGGTCTCCGACAGGGCGTAATTCATTTAACTGCCTTTCGAGTTGTTATCTCCTTGGGCATTCTAAACACATGTCCAAGCCATCTTATCCTTTGAGATTTTATAAATCTTATCATAGTTTCATGTTTTGCTAAAAGTTCCAGCTCATGATTATATCTTATTCTATAAGTAGAGTCCTGCAGTCATTCGAAGACCATTAGCTGATTAATGTCAGTGGTTTTTAGCGTCCATGTTTCGCAACCATAGGTAAGCACAGGGCGGATCAAGGTTTTGTATATCCTTAACTTTTGGTCACGAGATAATAATTTTGACTTAAGCAGTTTCAAATAAGAGTAATAAGATTTATTTGCTGCTAAACTGTGTCATTTATTGTCAATGACATATTCTTATTGGCATATATTTTGATACCCAAATAGGTAAATTCTTGCACATTCTCGAATGCATAGTCTCCGGTCAGCAGGTCATCATGCCTTAAACCGGAGCTGGACTGGTCCATAAGCTTCGTTTTTTCTGTAATTCTTAGCCAAGTAGTTCGTACTTTTTTTCACTTTTTCACTTAATTCGCTCTCGCTTTTGGCCATGATAAGTATATCATCTGCATACGCACAAAGCTTAGCAAAGTTTAGAAACTTGGGCTAGTTTACTGTATACAAATTGCTCTGTTCTCTTAAACAGTTAAACTATTAAATTGAGATTTGCGCAACACCTAATGCTAATACTACACAAGGTTGAGCTGCTGAGAAACGGATGTTTCACCTTATAAGTTTTCACTACGTCAGAAGATGTTGTACCCAGCCCTCATTTGACTGGAAGCGGTTATTTCATATTTATCCCAGTTGTTTGAAGGTTGTTTAGCGCAATAGAAAGGCCATAAACTCCTGTAGAACTACAATACAATACACAACTACAATATTGTGGATTCATCCATCTGAGCCAGGATCAGGCAGTGTTGAGAGATCTGACCCCTGATGACACTAAGAGACACAAGTACCGCTTTTTCCCTGATTTGTTTTTGCATATTGGCATAGTTGGTGCTCGACTTGCCGATGGCAGTACACTCGTCTACAAGTATACTTTTATACTTTCGTCTACAAGTATACCATTTTTTGTGTCGCACAGTAATGTCACAAAATTCTGCTCTTGAGCTGACTTTGGGTTCTTCACTTAATTATACCAGAATTCTGTCGGCTATAAAACTGCTACTCAAAATTTGTCTAAAAATTCTGATAAAAAAGTTTGACATTTTGGAAAAAATGTATTGCCTTTTTTTAATTTGCACAAAGTTTGAAACTTTTATTTATATGGCTTTTGTAGGAGAAAAATAAAATAAAATTAAAATAATTATTGGAATGGGTCAACGATGTGAAGTGTTACCTATTCAAAACACCATAACTTTTTTGTGTGAAATTAGTTTTTATTGATTTCAAAGACAAAATTGTTCAAAAAATGATTACAATTTTAACATTTATTCACTTTAGCTCGATATGACCACCTTTTGCCTTGACTATAGCCTTCAACCGGTCAAAAAATGAGTTGCATGCTGCACGAATGTGATCTTGAGGTATTTTGGCCCATTCTCGTATAATCGTTTTTTTTCAGCGCATCCATACTTGCATATTTTTTAGTTCTCACCTTGCTCTCCAAAATGGACCAGATGGAATAGCCCATCGGACTTGCGTCTGGCGAATTCAAAAGCAATTGTGTGGACTAAATGAAGTGTGGAACATGATTTTTTAACCATTCTTGGTTCACACGAGCTTTATAAGACGGTGCTGAGTCCTGTTGGAGCGTCCATGGTCTACGACCGAAATCTTTGCGTGTCCACGGCTCTAAAGCAGCTTCTAAAACAATTTCCCTATAATAAGTCGCATTCACTTGGACACCAGGCGGCTCGATAAAAACGATTGGAGAGCGTCCATCAGCGGTCACTGCGGCCCAAACCATTACTTGAGATGGGAAATTGCTTCGAGTGGCCACACGTGGGCTCAAATTCTCGTATGAGCGTTCGGTCAAGTAAACACGATCGTTTTGAGTGTTTATGAACTGCTCGATTGGGAAAATTTTTTCATCAGCAAAACCCAATGTTAGGAAATTCGCCACGTTCGTGCAAGCGCAACAACTCCGTTGCTCTTTCGCACCGAACTTTTTTTTGCTGGGGTGAAAGATCGTGTGCTTTTTGGGACTTGTAAGCCTTGACTTTGAGCTCATTTTTCAATATGCGTCGAATGCTGTCTTGCGATATTTTCAGTTCTTTGGCCATTTTTCTTCCACTTCGACGTGGATTTCGTTCAAGTCGAGCCTTCACTTTCCGAACCATTTCTGGCGTTGTTGCGGTTTTTTTTTGGCTCACCTCCATAGCGTTTTGCAATGCTACCATTATAACGTTTTGTAGTGCGATACACAAACATTTTATTCACTTTGAGGTGACTGAGCTCACGAACAATGGCTGGTTGTGATTTTCCAGCCAAATATAACGCAATCACACTATTAAGTTTGAATTCCATCAGAGAAAAAAAAATTCAACAAAACTGAGACGCAAATGCTTTTGATGGCTTATAAACAATATATTGAACTGTCATTGGGACAATTTTGACGTTGATGTCATGAGCTGTTTTACAGATACAAGCAGCGTGAAGGTGGTAACACTTCATATCGTTCACCCTGTAAATGAGAAACAGATAAATTGTCGAAACTTGTCAATATGCACCTGTGCTAGTTTTTTAACGCAGTTTATATTCCGTGATTGAAACAAATCCGATACGATTTATCGGCATGTGTCGACCAACGTACCATTTAATACTAAAGTACCAACAACTATTACCTTTCCCGAAACATTTATTTTTAAGTAGTTTTTATATTTTATAATTTCATACCTCAGTTCATCTAACCCTTATACCCGGAGGTCCCATAATGGTATCAAAATGGCGCTTTAGCAGTAGCGGCACTCTCGCCGGTTTGGTACTTCAACCATTTTATCTACTTACCTTATCTAAGGGAAGCTTTTTAAAATTAGTTTTTTTCATCATTAAATAAAACTGCTATGTTTTTATACTTAAGCGATATTTTTTCTATAGCAAGTTTGTATTTTTTTGCAATTAGAGATATTTTCGCATTCGAGCTTTTTGAAACGTCAAATAATTTACTTGTGTTCAACTGAGCTACGAAAAAGTATACATTTTCCCAATTTCCACTTTGTGTTCTACGACCATATAAAAATCCCTTTTTCCCTTTAACTTCATGACTTATTTTGAAAATTACTACAAAAGAGAAAAATTCGGCATTACTGCAGACGGTTTCTTTTTATTTGTAAGGAAATTTTGCACTTTTTGATGTATTTGTTGTTATTGTTGTAGCAGTAACTTTGTCCTGTCAGTGTAGTGTAATCACCGGTCGTCTTCGTCTAACTCATCTAACGGTGGGCCCAGGAAACTTGCTGTTTCGACAGGTTGGGTCCAGAGGAAGAGGGATGTTAGATGAGTGGGTTTGATTGGGGATATGAAAAGGTAGTTAGTGTCGTGCGGGTGCCTTCACATGCACTTTTTCGATTTTTTCTGGTGATGATCCACTCTGCGGAAGACATTAACTTTTATCGTCACCTTCATCATCCATCATCTCCTTCCTTCATCCAATTGAAAATGCTTGTACCACTCTTATATTTGCAATGGTGCTTTTTGAAACATTGTTAGTTAGAGTTACAGTATTTAAATTAAAATCAGGAAATTTAGGTATATTGAAAAGAAAAACAGAATAATCTGTCGACGCTTATCTGCCAAATAGTCATTACATTACCAATAACATCCTAAAAAAATGCAAATGATCTAAAAAATATTATCAAATCATTCACAAATCTCCATTTTTGTATGTGTGCATCCGTCTGCAGAGATCCATTAAGGGGTAACACCACTGTACACGCGCAAAATAAACACGATTTTTAAAGAATTTTTTTGTATAGAAGGAAAGGGAAAACAATCACTCTGATTTGGGAAGTTATTACTTATATACTAAAATACAAAACTACAAAGTTTGATAGAAAAATTTTACAAAATGGCGGCATTGGAGACATTTTTGTAATGTGGTTTCTCTTGAAGGAGCTCCGCGGCACGCAGCACAGAGGGTGCAAATTTTAATCTGGAACAAAGAAACATATTTTTTCTTAATCTAGATAAGAATAGCTAGAGAAACACGTAGGGGATTTAAAAAATATTTATTTTTGTGGAATTAGCAAGCATTTGAAGGAAAAAACTCTATTTTGGACTAAAAAAACCTCACTTAAATAATTATAACAATCGTTTAAATTAATCTATCGAAAATCCCCTACGCTCTTCTCTTAAGAAGGTTATTATACAGATGTAGTGAAAAACCTGATTAAAAATATTTAAAATTGTTTGAGTTATGCTGCGTGTCAATTTCAGAAAACGTGTTTTGAGAAAAACGCGTTTAAAGTTTGGAAATTTGGAGAAGTCGTTAGGTAGCAGTCACTAACGCTTGGTTAAAAGCTTCAAATATTTATGAAATAAACTTCGGTAACGTATACAACTTTTTTTTCTGTATTTTAAAAGGTTCAAAGAATTTTTAAGCATTAAAAAAAAATCAATTTTTTGAAATTTCTACAGTGGTGTTACCCCTTAATAATTTCTAGTCTTTTGACCGCAAAAACGCACAAAACTGGTTGCAACTGTCAATTTATAATGGCACAGAGGAGTGTTGCTTATATTTTGCACAAAACTGTGAGACACATTTGCACTCGCTCATTGTCAATAATCGCTGAAAGGGAATTTGGAACTTGTGCTCATTACGCACATTCGTTTCTCTTGTTTCGTATTTTCGTATTGTTGTTCATAAAGATTGTTGCAAAATTTTAACACTTAAACTGCACTTGAACTGTAATATTGAATTTCGCGCCAAGTGTTCGAAATGGTTGCACCACTGCAAGTGTGTTCTTGCATTGTACGATAAGAATATGAGTATACGCACACATTCATGCTTACCTACATTGGGTCAAACACATAATCGGACTGACTGATTCAGTTTTTGAGAATGCTTATTTATATGAAATTATAGTTTTCTAGTTTAACTTTTTTATTAAATAAAAACAATAATTTTTGGTAATGGAAATTTTTATTTTGGCCAAATCATATTTGTCAAATATAATTGACGTACGGCGCCATTTGCAAAAAATACAAGTGTTCCAAAAGGGTGGTTAATTTTGCGCCATATTGTATGTAAGTATATTAAATAACAAAAACAATTTAAAATCATACATAACTGGAAATAAAAGTAATCAAGCAAATATTTATACAAACAGACGAAAAACGGGAATATATTAGGTTGGCAACTAAGTAATTGGGGATTTCACTCATAGATGGCTTCATTTGAATTTTTAGGTTTGCAGATGTAGTACAAATCCAAAACACATTTTGTTATTTGATAGCTGGCAATTCAGTTGTCAATCAGTAAAAAAAGTTGTTTGATCGGTTGCGCAGTTTTCGTTTGGTGTTCGTTGAAAAATGGAAAATCAAAAGGAACATTTTCGTCATATTTTGCTTTTTTATTTCCGCAAAGGGAAAACCGCATCGCAAGCTCATAAAAAGTTATGTGCTGTTTATGGTGACGAAGCCTTAAAAGAACGGCAGAGTCAAAATTGGTTTGCTAAATTTCGTTCTGGCGATTTTTCACTCAAAGATGAAAAACGATCTGCTCGTGCAATTGAAGTTGAAGGCGCCCTAAGCAAAGCAATAATCGATTCGGATCGTCACAGTACAACACGTGAGACTGCGGAGAAGCTTCAGGTATCACATACAGGCATTGAAAATCACTTAAAACAACTTGGCTATGTTCAAAAACTCGGTACATGGGTTCCTCACGAACTGAAAGAAACGCATTTAATGCCCGCTTTAACAGCGATTTGCTAAAGAAACGTAATGAAAATGATCCATTTTTAAAACGACTGATAACTGGCGATGAAAAATGGGTTGTTTACAACAATATCAAGCGGAAAAGATCGCGGAGCAGGCCAGGTAAACAAACTCAAACAACATCAAAAGCTGATATTCATCAAAAGAAGGTTTTGTTATCAGTTTCGTGGGATTACAAAGGAATTGTCTACTTTGAACTCTAACCACCCAACCGAACGATCAATTCTGAAGTCTACATTGAACAACTAACGAAATTAAATAGTGCAGTTGAAGAAAAGCATCCCGAATGGACAAATCGAAAAGATATTAGGGAAAAGTATTCCTACATGACAATGCAAGACCACACACATCTTTAGGCATTCGGCAAAAACTATTGGAGCTTGGTTGAGATGTTTTGCCACATCCACCATATAGTCCTGACCTTGCACCATCTGATTACTTTTTGTTTCGATCTTTACAAAACTCCTTGGAATGGTACACATTTCAATAATGATGATGATGTCAAATCGTACCAGATTCAGTTTTTTGCTAATTAAAACCAAAAGTTTTATGAACGTGGGATTATGATGCTGATTGAAAGATGGCAAAAGGTCATTGATCAAAATGGGCAGTACATTACAGAATAAAGTTATTTAGTTCTATGAAAAAATTGTCTTTGATTTTCTAAAAAAAATCCGCAATTACTTAGTTGCCAACTCAATAAATTGACTTAAATGAAGGTTAGAAAATATTAGACACTCTGAAAAAAGAAGCTAAATTAAAGTAAGAGATTTTTCACAAATTTCGTTAACTTTGTTCAATTTGTGTAAATTTGTACATAGAAACTAACAAAAAAAAAACTATAATGAAGAGTTATGCTTGTTCCATAACATAACAGGCTCATTTTTCTTGACTAGCGCGAAAATATTGTAGTATAAAGTAAGAAAAACACATTACAAGGGACTCCTCGTTGCACTTTTGGTCCGGGAAACTCCAATTGGGTAATCTTCTTAAAAATCTGAACAAAATCAATTTAAAACAATATAAACTTGTTAAATAAGCAATAATAAAAAAATGAAGCAATAGGAATGCTCAAGAATCAGTCCGTCCGATTATGTGTTTGACCTACTGTAGATGCCCATACTTAAATATGCTTACATATTAAATGTGTATACATAAATATATATATGTATGTGTATATTCGCAAGCTCGCCCATATATTTGTGTGATGTTTTGATTTTGTAAGCTGTGCGCGCACCTCTTAATTACTTCTTTCAATTAAACTTTTAAGCTTTTCATTAATTTTTTGCCGCAATGATTGCCAGGTTATAATGAACTGATTGCAGATAAATATAAAGAAAAAAACCAGTCAGTTGTCCATTGTTATGAAATTTCAATTGGAATTAATTGTTTAAGTTCATGTATATAGATGCAGTTAAGATAATTGATTTTTATGGGATTTTGTTTTATGATTTAAAAAAATTATGAAATAGAAAAAAAAATTTAAATAAGAAAATGTTTATATGTATATCAAATAAATTTAACATAATAAAAACAATCGATATTTTTAAAAACTAAAAAATTAACGTTCAAGAAAATAGTTAAAAAGAATTTACACTGGTCAACAAAAATTGTTTATCTAAATTTTAAAAGGGCAGAATTTTTAAAAATAGTAATTTTTGTTAAATATTGTTTTTCGAAGTGCTCAAAAATTTACTTATTGAAAAAAAATACAAAAAAAAATAATCAAATGAAAAAGTTTTTACATTTCAAATTATTTTAATATAAAGAAAATTAAACACACTTAAAAACTAAAAAAAATAGTGTCAATAAATTAGTTAAATTAAAAATTACACTGGTCAACAAAAATTTTAATACTAAATTTTAAAGGGCAGAATTTTGAAAATTAGTAATTTTTGTTAAATATTGTGCTCAAATTTTACTTATCGAAAAAACACAAAAAAATTAATATAATGAAATGAAAAATTGTTTACATTTCAAATTAGTGTAATATAAAGAAAATTAAACACACTTAAAAACTAAAACAAAAAATACTGTCAATAAACTAGTATAATTAAAAATTACAACAAAAACTTTCATTATAATTTTAAAGGGCAGAATTTTGAAAAATAGTAATTTTTGTTAAATATTGATTTTCAAAGTGCTCAAAACTTATTTATCGAAAAAAAAAACGAAAAAAAAATATAATCAAATGAGAAAGTTTTTACATTTCAAATTATTTTAATATAAAGAAAATTAAACACACTTAAAAACTAAAAAAAATAGTGTCAATAAATTAGTTAAATTAAAAATTACACTGGTCAACAAAAACTTTCATACTAAATTTTAAAGGGCAGAATTTTGAAAAATAGTAATTTTTGTTAAATATTGTTTTTCAAAGTGCTCAAAACTTATTTATCGAAAAAAAAACGAAAAAAAATATAATCAAATGAAAGAGTTTTTAAATTTCAAATTATTTTAATATAAAGAAAATTTAACACCCTTAAACACTAAAAAAATATTCGCAATAAAATAGTTATTAAAAATTACACCGGTTAACAAAAAGTTTTTCTGCTTTCTAAGGGTCAAATTTTGAAAAATAGTAGTTTAAGTTGAAGAAATTTGCTTTTAAAAATTTATTATATATAAATATACAAAAACATTTTGGTGGACAAGTTTTCAATACATGAAATATTTAAATTACCGACATGAAAAAATACTCAGAAACTTCAAAAAAAAAAAATAATAATAATAATAAAAATTTTAGGGCAAGCAATCCCCATACATACTTATATCTTACGCTAAATATTTATAGCACTCGAACTTTTTGATAAATTTTGACTATTTATTTATTTCTTATTTAATTTTAATAATTTTGTATGAAAATAAAGTTCATTCTCCTACAAAATACATATGAATCAATGTTTCAAACTTTACAAACTCTAAAAATTACAAAAAAAAAAATTAAAAAATTTTCAACCAAATTCCATTAATATTCCATCAAAATTTCTCACTTTTTAATCCGAATTTTTAGGAAAAATTTTGATTACGCAGTTTTTTATAGATGGCTGATTTTACAGCCGTTGGTTCCTTTAACACATTTTTTTTTGTCGGGACAACTAGGAAGTACAGCACTCAGACACAATTCAGTCACATTGTGCAGCACTCGGATTCCCTTTTAATTTCCTTTAAATCTACCCGACCTTCAAAGAAATTTGAGTAGACCTCGCTAAGCCGGATTCGAGCGAAGGCGGGGCAGACGCACAGGAAGTGGTCCGTCGTCTCATACTCCTCTTCACAAGCCTTTTCCATGTGCTTCACCCATAAGAAGTGGCCCGTCATCAGTCCAACCAGCTGTCTGCAGTCGCTTCTGCTTCATGACGGACTTGCGGCAGTCGGTCGGATATGATAGGTAACATCAGCTTAGTCCACCTGCAGCCTTGAATACATACTGATGGCTGATGGAATCCGCCCGGTAGTATTACAGCAAGCCGCATCTTATTGGAATAATGCGAAATAGTCTCGCACTGGTTTACATACTAACATGACTACTGAAGGTTTTGGTAAGTAAAGTACTAGAAGTACACCTGCACTTGAAAGGAAACTCCAAGATGGTTTGCCTATGCCTTCGCTAGATTACATGGTCCCAATGGGTAGTTTTACGTCTCCCGGGCGGAAGAGTGCCAGATGGCACTCAATGCGTTGTCATTCTTTGATGTTAAGTCTTCATTAGTTCTTGAGTGCATAGAGAAATTCAATTTGCTAGAAATGCACAAATGCATCCGGCTTATACGAGTTCCAGTACACAGGGGTATAATAGGGAATGAAGTAGCGGATGCATGGGCTTGAGAAGCTGCGGTTTCGTTATTATTAGGACTCAAATCCTTCTTTACTATGGGTCAACCATCTATCAAGAAGAAGCTCAGAAGTGAAGAGTTAAGCACAAGAGACGTGAGTTGGCGTCGAATTATAAGGCTACGTCACGCGAGGTCTTTACTGGGGGGTATAATCCAAGAAGGTTCAGGCGACTCATAACCCAAACTAAGAATGCTCACGGCCATTCTAACAGGTCTCATAGGTTGCGTATCCATCTGCACAAGATTGGGATATGTTCCACTAAGTTTTGTTGTTTCTGCGACCAGTTCCACGAGGATGAGATATCTCGGTACATATGCCCATCTCAACCCAGCTCTATCTTAGGTTTGGTAAGGGAATTGAGTTACGATGAGGTACTGTGATGAGTAGAGGGTACAAACGGCGATGAGATCGAAATGCAAACCTTATTTGCATTTACGAGTATTAATTCAAGCCAATGTACTTAGTTTTTGGAAACCTTTTAACTAATTATTATTTTCTCCAATAAGGCATTTTTATTAGAAAAAAAATTGCAAAACAAGTGGATATCTAAAAAACCGAAACTTCAGTACGAAAACCTGAGCAGCATTTGGTAATAAGTCAAAAAAAAAAAACAGTTGGTGTACTTGCTTGGCCATGGGGGCGCTACTGCCAAAGGTGGACTCCGTGGCGTTGTTGTTGTTGTTGTAGCAGTAATAGAAGCCTCGGTGACCGGTCGTCTTCGTCTGGCTCATCTAAAGGTAGGCCCAGGAAACATGCTGTTTCAACAGGTTGAACCCAGAGGAAGAGGGGTGTTAGATGAGTCGGTTTTAGGGGGCATGTGAAAAGGTCGAGTGTCGTGCGGGGTATCTTCACATGCCGGACATATGTTTGGTATGTCAGGGTCAATTCTGGATAAGTAAGATTTTAATCTGCTACAGTATCCAGAACGTAATTCTGCCAGTGTTACGCGGGTCTCACGGGGAAGCTGGAACTCTTCATCTGCGATGGGTGGTGGTTGGACTCCGATTACGGCAGTCTGTGGACGGGAGCTTATGAAGGTGGTAACAGTCTCCCGGCGAATGTTGTTTAATGTCTGTCTAAGCACTGTTTGGTCCAGTAGAAGTCTGTTAGTTTTGTCCTGGATCTTGAGTTTTGTCCGTGGCGTCGAAAATTTGAATGTAAAGTGGTTATAGCTTTAAGAAAAGATCGATTGAGGGTATCATAAAAACTCAATTTGATAGCTGAAAATCATTTAAAAATTGAAATTGGTCTACTCAGAATGGGGAAGGCAAAGAACGTTCAAGTTAATGCTTCATTTTGAGTATGAAACCACTAAATAACTTAATCACACAACGGACCAACAAAATTTGCAGGCAATGGAAAATAATCTTAATACGGAAAGAGCTTGGAAAGGATGCTCATAATTCATTTGATATGCATTATGGCAAATTGCCCGTATTCAACATTTAACCATAAATAAGTATTTTTCCACAGCTACGAGTATAACTGATGGAGTATTAAATCAGGCAAAAGTGAATCTTAGTGGAGTTGCTGGCATATGGAAATACAATTGCAAAAGTTAAGGGGCGGAAATGTGTTTATTTGCAATTTCACAATAATTTATCACTTATTTTTATGCTGTAAACAATTTGCAAATCCATTAAAATACAACATAAACTAAAACCAAAAACACAAAAACAAAAAAAAAAAACAATGGAATGAGTCAAAGGAGAAACATCTTCCGCTAATTTGTCACGCTGCCTGGGAAAAGTCCCACACACGTATGCATATAAATATGTCATCAGCTGTGTACGTCAATCCATACAAAAAGTTGTTCGCGTTGCTCCTAGTACCTGCTCGCACTCGTACTCGGGTATGGCACACGCGCACACAAGTTGAAAAATGGTTGGTCTAAGTGATTTTACGCATATTTGCCGCCGTTCGAATTGCTGTGCGCTGGGATGACCAACGTTATGGTGGCGAGAAAATTAATAATGGCTTACAAGTGAAAATAAACCGAACAAAATCAAGTGAATGTGAGCGACTGATGTTTTATGAAGTGGTTATGCCATCCCGGGGAGGAGAAGTAAAATGCCAGCGACATCACTATACCATTTCAGGTTCGGTGATGACTCCTTGACAGTGGCATAGTTCCAATTTGTATACACGCCTATGCATGTATGTTCGTACAGTTGCGATCATAGAAATAGTAACACTGAATTAAGTTCAGCTAAATGCGCCCAGATTGTGTGGGGAATATATTGTGCTATGGAAACTTGGACTCTTGGCCTTTTTTAAAAAAGCTGGAGATATTTGTACTCGGTTTGGTAGACACTGAATTGCTGAATTCTCCTTTGCTAAGATGCAGAAATTTAGGTATCCCTCTAAATAACAACAGAATAATTTAAATTTAAATGAACTTAAACAAGTATTTACCCGACATTTGAATGCAAATGAATCGTAAGTCAAAAACTTCTAGAGCCATAAAGTAAAGAGGCGCTTGAAAAATCAATTATGCGCATGCTCTCGAACGATGGCTGAATTATTTTTGCGGTAACTGCTTCAAGCTACTGATGAAATTAATCAGGTGGCTAGTACTAGGCCTGCTGTATCAGCTGGCATAATGAAAAAGTAGGTTAGGTTAGGTTATGGTGGCAGTGGGTCTGTACGACCAACTCACTTAGATCTCACAGGTCCCTTGTGATATCACGGTGCAACATGGGAAGCTCGTTCATTTTTTTTCGTGGACCCTTTTTGGGGCTCTTTTGAAGCGCAGGATTGGTTCCAACCCCAGGCCAGGCAGTTCCGTAAGAAAATTGAAAAATTGTTTGCTGTAAAACCTCTTTCGTATATCTACAACTTCTACAATATTCATGAGAGGAAACTCCTAGCCTCAAAGAATACTTGCCAAAACGCTAATGACCGGTTACACAAGCCACGAACTTCGAGATACCCTCTCTTGAAAGGCTAAGCAGTAAGAGTCAATATACCTACATAAATCTTAGCTCTCGCAGGGCTAAGGAGAAAATGCTGAAATGATTTCACCTCAACTAGACCTCTAAGTAACTAGCTCAGAAAGGACTAGAAGGAATGCTCAGTTTCACTGCATGCATACCTGACGAACAATGTCGGGTCGTTCCCCCGACAGTCGAATCTACGTTACCGGAGCGACCCGGATTTACTATATATCCAGCCTATATATCACTCCACGTACATGCAGAGGGAATGTTTTTCATCCTAAAACAAACAATGTCTGGTAAGGAAACTCACAAAATTAGAGTGCTATGGCTTTATTGACCTTAGCTGCTCAGTCGAACGCTTTCGTTCCCACGACAGTCCGTTCTACGTAACCGGAACAACATGGATTTATATCCGGCCAAGGACTGTCACTTCAGCAGCATTCCTCGTATTTGCATGGGGAATGTTTATGCTGCTACAGCAACAACAATAACCACTTTCGTTTCACACGCGGCCAGAAGGATGTCGCAACTTTTCGTTTTTGTTTCGCCCAGCCTTCGCTGAGTTGGGAAACCATCTCACAGGCTCCTTGTTGAACTAGCTCATCCAGCCAGCAGTTTCCTGCAATGTCCTTGTGATCAGGAAGAGCCTAATATTAAAGATTTCGGATGCGAACGGTGCGTTCCATCATTGAGCTCAGGGCCCTAATTGCCGCTTGGCTATTGGAGTAGACATTTACTTTTCTTACAGTTATTCCACAAGCATGGAGGTAATTAGTTGCTTCTTTGAATGCGGCTACCTTCTCTTGGAATGCACTACATTGCTCCGACAGCCTGAATTGGTATTTGATGGATAGCTCCTCGCAGAATACTCCTAACCAACCCTTTCATCCAACTTCGAGCCATCCGTGAATAGGTTCATCAAGCCCTGTCTCCAAATGCAACACCTCGCACGGTCTTGTCCTGATGGAATGTGAGCAGAGAATGTCCTGCTCGGACCAAGTGAGAGTGTACACTGATTAGTTCCTGTTGTGGTTCTTGTTCACATACTTGTACGGGAAGTGCTACTGGTGTGACAGTTCTTGGCCGGGTATAAATTCAGATCTTTCCGGTAACGTAGAACCGACTGTCATGGGAACGTGGTTAGTTCATGGCTGATGGTGATTGTCGACGCACACTCATCGATCAAGGCCAGGCACTCCTATGGCAGCCGATTCTACGTTACCGGAATGACTCGGGTTCTCCCCGACCTAGGGCTGCCGCCCCAGTAAACTAACCCTGCCTAGTGAACCGTGTACCATCATCATCAGTTGGCAGGCATGGTTGTTTTCCGTATGTATGGACTTATATATTACGTTTACAAAAAGATGTACTCACTTTATTAGCTCCTCTTCACTTTGAGTTGTTCAGCAGGCAACCCAGCATACCTCACGCCTTTGTTCTTAAGCTCGCTTATGCTGTTCACTATGTCACCCACATAGTCAGGGAGTCGAATATTGATACCGCTAAATTATTTTGGGGTATCTACTGGCGAGAGCGAAGAAGTTTTCTCACCATCATCAGCCACCGTTCCTTTTCTAACAAGAATTTGGTCCGTGCTAGAGACCTTCTAAAGACCACCAAAATTTCCGGTTAGTAATTTTTAAGTTCATGCATATTTTTTGTCCGCCACCGTATACGTACATATTTATATGTACAGATACATATATACAAATGTATGTTTGCTTCTTCTGTTTCAGGCACTAACTACAATGATTTCAGTTTCAGTTTCGGTTTCGATTTCAATTTGGCATTCGCTGGCGGTGATGTGAAAAATGCACGGCACCGACCCAAAGCCAGAAATAGGCGACGTGTGACGTTGAGAAGGTGTTGTTGATGTTTGCTGCGAATATTAATCATAAAATAGTGTTTTATGGATTGCAGGCAGCAATCGTATAAGTAATAACGAACATAACCGACACTGAACCTGGACTGCGATGCACTTTTGGACATACATACATACATACATATGTATGCATTCACGTACTAGGTAGGCTAGGTGGCTAGGTAAACGCATTCGTACGAGTACACCACATACATATAAATATTTATACTTTTAATGGACAAGAAGGGGAGGTGATGGCACAAATAAATGATGGTTTTAGGGAGAAAAAAAGAAAATTATGGTGCTCAAATCTTTTAAATGGGTTTTCTTCAACTGCCCTGTCAGATGTCAGTCAAGCGTAGTAAAAATAGTCAGCTAAATGAGGTGCAAAATAAAAATATAGCAAAATGGGCAATAAACGATTTATATTACAAGAAGAAACTTAGCCTGAATGAATGTAAAAAGAGGCGTGGAAAATAGTAATACTGTATCGTGCGCTTCATGGCATCATTTTATTATTTGTTATATTTTTTCTTATAATATTGAAGAATCGTGTATTAATTATATATATATATATATGTATATTTTTTTTAATGTAATAAAAACAACGCATTGCTGCCCCTAAAGAAATGTTTTCTCTAGAGTACAAATATAGGTTAGGTTAGGTTAGCCTGGTTTGCATTAAGGTACGTATAGACTTTTTGGTCCTTAGCGATGCCAGATGGAGACCGACCTCTATGAATACTGAAAGATGTCAACGCTTTTGGCGAATCTAAGCAGAACTAGGAGATCCGCTTTTGAGACGTCCTCCAGACCCTGAAACAATGGGGCTCCCAGGCGTTTTAAACGCGTTTTTAATAATGCCGGACAAACGCACAGAAGGTGTTCTAAAGTTTCCCCCACATCCTCTCTGCATTTGTTCGTGTTAGCAATTTCTATCTTGTACGCATGTGCGGCCAATAGATTATGACCTGTCAGCATACCGATAATAGCTCTGCAGTCCTTTCGTGAGAGTCTAAGCACGAATTGAGTCAGTTTTTTGCCTTTTGTTCTACACATGACTTTTGCTGTTTTGCATGTGGTCAGCTTAGTCCACCTAGCTTTCACTCGCCTTTTCATGTAGTCGTCCATTTCGTTGTATACTGTATTTAGCGGTTTTGGTATATCGTTCTCTTGTTCAAATTGTAGTCTAACATCACTTTTTGCTATCTCATCTACTAGCCTTTCTATGGCCTCTCTGTTCCGTTGAAGATTCTTGGACTTAATACAATGTGAACTTATTGCTCTTATTGCTGCTTGATTGTACACGTATATTAATTATTGAGTTCTTTCTTGGTCTTGTGTAGGCTAGCTCCGCGGCTTTCCCCACAGCAAAAACTTCCGCTAGGAAAATACTGCTCTGGTCTAGCAGCTTGATAGGCTGCCTTATCCCTACTTTCGAGCAGTAAATGCCCGCTCCCACTCCATCTAAAGTTTTAGAGCCGTCTGTGTAGATGTGAAAAGTCCTATGACCAAGCTTCACGCTTTTGTGTCATCCCTCCTCTTCAATTGTAGTACGAAACCTTCTCTCCCAATTAAGAGTCATGTAGTCTGTGCACCTGAACTTCTCTTTCGTATTGAGCTGTGTCCGAAGGTTCTACAGGTGAGTACATATATAAATAGAGCAAAATATTTTCATAGCCATTATTACTGGTGATGAGTTATGGGTCCCCGAAATACAACATCGAATTGAACCGCCGATAATTGAAATGGCGCGTGCGTTTTAATTCGTATGCTGTGGTTCATTTAACTGCCGATGATCCGAACAGAAACTAGCAACACTGCGCAACTAAGCGCGCCATACTGTAAATAGTTTTAAAAAGCAGCGCGAAAACTGAGTGCCAAACGGTGCAACCATTAGCCGATGGGGACTTGTTTTTTTGCGGGCGATTTTATTACACATAGATGCAGCTGGACTCGAGCAAAGCGAAGCGAAATAAGCGCAGAGGTGAAGTAAAATTAGTTGGCTGGAAAATGTAGAACGATAGAAGTCCATCTATGCATGCCGCATTGGAGAATAGCACTTAATTTTTGCTATTGTTGTAATTTTGACGTGTGAAATGGAGCTGAGAGCAAAGTGTCCGCGGCATGTCAAAATCGTTGTGGTTGAGAAATGGATGCGTTCGTTATAATTGAATTACCTGTAATTTAAAGGCACTCATGAATGTATGTATGTATGTGTGTATGTATGTACATATGTATGTATGTATGTATGCATAGCAGGGAAGCAGAGCCACATAGAGATATGGGAATTTGCAAATGTGAGGCGCAATATGCTGTAGTACTTTAAGTAGGCATTCAGTTCAGAACAACGTAGATACCTAATATTTCTCATATTATTTAAACTATTTTTAAGGAAACCCTTTTTACTTAAAATTAACTTTACTTTTCGGGTAAATAATTTCCTTTTTAGGTATATGCATTTTGATGAGATGAATCGTGAATGCTCTAATTAACTTCAATTTCAATTTAATTTATTCAGTCTATGATATTATAAACTTACAGATTGGAGTACAATGTTTGGCGGACATACTTACGGCCCCCTCTTCATTTGAAATGGTGTTTTTTGTGTGCTTTTTAAAACGTGTAAAACGGAAACGAAACATTTTTTTTATTTTTGTTTTAAGTATTTTATTTTTTGATCCACTGTTAAAAAATACGAGGTTCGTTCAAAAAGTTGTCGGCCTTCAAAAAAATGGTCTTCACATGGACAATGGACACAGATATAGCCGGTTCTACTGAACTGATTATGATGAAATAAAATTTAAATGACGTAGAATTGAAAATTTTTAGTTCAGCTGAAGGCCTTTGTTGCTAGCGCTGCTAAGCAGTTGTTTGTCAAATAATTTATTATTGTATAAATGTTAAAAAAATAGAAAAAAAAAATTTAGTATTTTTTGGGATCTTTGAAGTCAAAAAAGGATAAAAAAAATGTGCGCATTTTATCAAATTTAATTTTTTTTTAAGATTGTAGTTCACAAGATGCGGGCATTCATACTGAACAAGAACCTTTTTGCCGTTTTTGGTTTCAGACACCTGTGAGTCCTGGAATCCGTGTCGTCAACGAATTACTGTTTTTGGAAGACCATTTTTTGAATACTGACAACTTTTTGAACAAACCTCGTATGGCCAAAAGCAAATTTTTATTTCTCGAAAATAGATCAAGAATTGAAATACTGAAAACATAAATAAAAAATCTGTTTTCGTTTCCATTTATACATTTCATTTCGTTTCCCAAAAAACACCATTTCAAATGAGTCCGAAAAAACGAATTTTCTAGAATTTTTTCTGAGAAAACTTTTAAATTTATTTATCTAAAAATTTATACACATATTATGTTATCTTTTAACTGTATTCTAAGACTTAGTATTAGTAAGGGAGCTCCTGTCAAAAAAGACGTTTTGCGGTGACCACTATTTCTCTGAATAGGACCCTCTGAAATTAAAAAACCATACAGATTTCGTTAAAGTAAAGTTAGATCTAGTAATTAATCGAAGGAATAAGCAAAATATATTTTTTTGACAAAATGGCGGTTTCTCAAAAAAAATCGATTTTTGACCAAAATTTCGGCCTTAAATTCTTTACAAAAAAAAATTTATCGGTGGGAAAATATCTGCGACTAGTAAATATATTTAAGAAGCTCGTGTTAAAATTTGAAACTAATCGGTTTAGCCGTTTTCGAGTAATGTTGGTCACCGACACCATTTTGAAAACCCCATTTTGGGGAAAATGCGCAACCGCTCCTGCTTTGTACTTCCAAGCACTCTGAAACACCTTTTCAAATTTGCGTGTAACTTCGAAAATATTCACCGGAACGATTTTAAATTTTCTGTGTGTATTCTTAAATTTATGTACATTAAGAAAAAAATATAAAAATAATCGATTTTTTGAAAATTCTAACTGTATATAACCCCTTAATAACTAATAATAAGGGAAAAAGTAAATTACACAAATATGAGAATGTTCAAGTAAAATTTTGAAAAATTGTTTGTGCCATGCCTACTTTTAGTTAAATGGCTGTATCTTGATAACAATTTAATAAAAAAAATTGAAATTTTCTATCCTCAATGCCTTAATAAAACTCGCTTAAACCCGGTACTCGTACTGCTGCCCACTTGATTTAGGCCCAACATAAATATTAGTGAGATCGAGTAAAAACCATGCCCACTTTTATATGTTTAGACTAAATTTCCATTCATCCGCCCGAAGCTGAAACTCTCATCTATATATATAAAAATGAATGCCATTTTTCGTTGAGACTTTATAACTCAAGAACGGGCTCACCTAACCAAACCAAATTTTTAGGCTTTGTGTGGACTATTCAGTAGATGGTTTGTGTTTTGAAATTTTAAGAATCGGATACCAGGGTCTTGAGAAATAGGCCAAAACGTGAACCCGGGTAACCCTAGGATGTGTTTGTACAATATGGGTAGCAAATGGAAGCTGTTGATGATTTCTATAGTATAGAGTATGTTTCATACCGTTCCGTGACTAGGGTCTCGAGATATAGGCCAAAACGTAGACCCGGGTAACCCTAGGATGTGTTTGTACAATATGGGTAGCAAATGGAAGCTGTTGATGATTGCTATAGTATAGAGTATTTTTCATACCTTTCCGTGACTAGGGTCTCGTTGTATATAAATTTGCTTGATTTGAAAAACCAACAGCCAGCCAAATGTAAATTCTAAAAAAATGTGCGCGGATTACAAAGTTCGGTGCGGACCGAATTTAGCCTTCCTTACTTGTTATATTTCCTATTCGTGCAGGTTTTCTTCTAAAGTATTTTCGTGAAATACCAATATGAGTACAATGTTTACTCTGCCGGTGCGTGCCGGGTGCGTCCACATATTGCATGCTCTTGCCCGCTCTGAGTTCAAATTCGTAATTATAAGTTTGTAGTTCCAACGTCCATCTTGCAATTCTTCTTCTTTATTCAGTGTCCAGATTAGCGAGTTCCAGTTGGTCACAAGTTAAAGTTGCATGGCCTTAGCGTAGACAATCGCTAGTATTTCTAACTTGAAACTGTGGTATTTAGAATCAGCGTCTGTTGTGTGTGTTTGGAAAAATAAAGCTTTGGATGTAGTTTATTGCTTTTCTTCATTTGTAGCCATATTATTTCAAAACCTAATGCACTTGCGCCATAATATGACTCTTTTCCGTCGTTCGGCTTATAAATTTCCAATAAAGCGGACGCCATCAGCTTTCCTATAGCAGATTATAGCTCTGCTTGTTCGAGCTTTCGAGCTGATACTTTTGGTCTTTTCTCCTCAGGTGATGTAAGTCGAAAAATCTTTTATAAATTTTCATAAATACGAGTATAAGCCTAACAAGACTTTGAACTTCATGGACTTTAGTTGATACAGCAAAGTTCTTATAGCCGTTAGCTCTTTCTCGTCAGCTTGAATATTCTCGTCAGAGATGACATCACTTACCTTGGGTGTACACAAGGCAATGCTCTGAATTGGTAGATATGTAGAATTGAGATACGTAGCTGAAAATTACAGTTGCTGTACTTGTAAATATTTTTCTTCTCTTCTTAAATTGCGCTATAAATATTTTATTTCAGTTGTAATAAATGGTGGCTGGAGTGTGAATAATCGCAAATATGATTACGGAATGTGAAAAATAAATATTTGAAGTGTGCGAATATTTCACATTCCTCAGTAGTATTTAATCTAAGATAATAAGTACCAGTTGAAATATTTAATAAGTTGAAGTTACAGAGGTAGTTTCAAATACCGGGTGGTCCAAATACAAGTATATAAAGGTATATATACTTTTTTTTTAATTGAATAAAATACGCAAAGTTAATTGCTTTTGGTTTACTATAAAAAAGGAAAAACTTTTCCACGATTCCATTCATTTGACTGCTGCGGTGTTGTAATAGCATAAACATATCTCATACATAGACGGGGAATGCTGGTGGGTCGTTTCTAAAACCTAGAAAATTAGGTTCGCATAAGCGGACGTCATCAACTAAGTCCCGGAAATAGCTTGGACTATACTTGATTTAAAGGTCTTTAACTGTTTGAATTCAATCGTATTCGCTCAACATCGAGTATAGTCGGGCCAAATCGGAGCTTCAAACAACATCGCTGAGAAGGCTAATATCATGAACACCGAACGTTGTTCAGGAAGAATCAAAATGCATATCCCGATTCCCTAAAATGCTTCAACTTGATTTGTTAACATATCCCCAACCTAAAAATCTTACCAAAAAAAACAATTTTTTTTAACCTAATTTCGAACCTTGAGAAAGAAGGTGCGGTGCGCTCAAGACTAAGAAGCGTTAACGAATAAGTAACTGCGTTAAATAGAACATGGAAGCAAACAGTCCTACAGCTATGGAAAGTAAACTACCCTATGATCAGAAAGTACCGGGAATGTTTAAATAAAACAAAACAGAGTTAAATTTATTTTATCTCCTTCAAAATATGACCCGTCTGAAGCAACACACACGTGCTAATGTTTAACCCAGTCCTCCATGCATCCCTGGTAAGCCGACGAAAGGATGGCCTTCAGCTCCTTCGTCGCATTTTCTTTGATGTTCTTGTTGTTGTAACATATATGGGGAATGCTGCTAAAGTGACAGCCCTTGGCTGGATATAAATCCGGGTCGTTCCGTTTACGTAGAACCGACTGTCGTGGGAACGGTTCTCTTTGATCTCTTCTATCGACTGAAATCCCCTTCCACGAAGTGCTAACTTCAACTTGGGAAACAAAAAGAAGTCGCACGGGGCCATATCAGGTGAATACGGAGCTTGCACGATGGTATTTACTTGGGGTTTGGTGAAATAATCCAGCACAATGTGGGCTCGGTGCGATGGCACGTTATCATCATGCAAAATCCAAGAATTGTTTGCCCACATTTCCGGCCGTTTGCGACGTACAAGTAGACACTAATGATCCGATGGCGCTAAAAAGTGACAGATGTATGTATTACAGTCCTACCAACATTACTACCTACCTACAAATATGTCCAGTATATGTCCATATGTCGCAGTTCGTTTAAATTAAACATTTTCGGTACTTTTTGTTCATAGT